>CABFVX010008022.1:0-26810 GCA_902151425.1 Timema shepardi
GGTCCAGCCATAAGGGAGAGAGTCGTTGCTAGGCAACGGGGATTCTCGGCGTGCCGACAAGAGCCAATCACCGGGCTGGCGCGGTGGACCTTCGTGCCTCTCCGCTGATCTTCGCTAGCGGTCGTACCTTCTCACAGCATGGCGAGGCAGGGAATGAGAAGACGAAGGTTCCACGGTAGGAAGGTAGCGTGTTTTGTTGAGTTGAGTCGAGTCTTGTGTTGTCTCTGGATTGGAGAAGTGCGTGTTACTGAGTGAACTCTGGTGAAAAGTTTTGTTGTTCAGTGTGAGAGAGAGAATAATTGTGGAGAATCGTAGGTTTGGGGACCGGGGGGGTTACCCTGAATGTTGTTGTGCGCGGGGAACCCAACACCCGTCTAAATGTGGATACTGCGAGCACCGCGGCTTCTGCTGCAGGGCCGTCTCGTACCTGTGAACGATCACCAATATGGTGGCCACCAATCTGAGTACAGCACCGGACAAGAGTCGACACCACTCTGATCTCTACGTGCGCACCAGCTGGGCTGACGCCGCCACAGCCCTCGCTCAGCTTGACAAGGTAAAAGTTTTCCTGTTCGCACCTTGCTATTATTACACAATGTACGTGCCAATATCGGCCGTTACAAACACGAGCGCTGCAATCGTATCAAGGTCACACTGGCTTAGAAATGTCAACCGGCGACACTCGCAACAATGATAGTGTCACATTTTATTTTGAAAATAAATACATTTTCGATCCGCGTACTCATTCCTGTTTTTGGTATCCGTTACCCCCTTGTTTGGATTAAGGATCTTTGGCTAGATTTCAGCTGTTGAAAAATATATCGACCTCAAACGATTTTGTTTAAAATACTCGGTGATCCGGCTTTCTTATTAGTGAAATAGTTTGGTTTCTGTTTGTTATTGCATGCCTTGCGCATATACATCTGTTTGGGGCTGACAGGAGAAGGCAGGTATAAATAGATATACGATATACATTAGATTAGCATTTATTATTTTAAGTAGCCTAGAAATTTATGTGGATACGTTGTAGGCATACTGTTAGAACTATTGAATGCATTATATAGTAAGTAGGAACAGGGTAGGGAAGACTACTACAAAAGTGTATAAAACTAATTTTACATAAGTTTTTATTACTCCGTGTACCCACCGGTGCGGAAAAATTCTATCATTGCAGCTCACAAAAAAAGTTAGTATTTTAAAAACTTAAAAGGGTAGGGGCTGGCTGATCTAGGACTGTTACAGTCCAATTTACATAGGAAGATCCTTATCTGACATCCATAAAAATTACTATAGATATGTCCAATTTTCATAGGAAGGGCACTTTAAAAAATAACAAACTTTTGTTTTTGCAGTCAACATTAATAAAATTTTACTATATTATTAGTTGTGGTTTATTGGCTGATATATATCAAAAGTGACAACTACAGTTCACATTACTTGATGTATGAATACGTTAGAGTAGTTCTATTAGCTTTTTTTTTAGCTAGTTGTAAAGTTTCTTCCTGTAAATATTGGACAGTACTTTTACGTATTCATACGTCAGGTTATGGGAACTGCAGCTGTCGCTTTTGATAGATATTACAAAAACTTAAAATATTAACTCTGATAATATGTGTTGACCGCAAAATAATAAGCTTTTATTTTCTGAAAGGCCCTCATGAAAATTGGACGGTATATCCTCTGCATCCAAACTGTTTTTGTAAAAATATCTAACGATAAGCTTATTCATAATGTCATACTGATAAATAGATTATTAGTTTGCTTACACTATTTTGAAGGTATGAGAAACAAAAAAAGTTCCAATTCAAGGCCCTAGTCAAAGAAGGGCGAGTAAAGCTTTACGGGATAGTCGTTTGAAAAGTAGGTTGAGATCCGAGCGATGTAGTATCTCCGCTCTGTGTGTGTGTCCGTTAGAGTCGGATGACCTCGCCATCAGCTGATACACAGAACTCACTTCTCTAGTGCCTCACAAGGCCGACCAACATTTTTTCCTTCCGCCTAGTCCGTCCCCGTCATCAGCGACCCGACCGTGCCTTTTACTTACATACATTCGGTCGAGCGGCTTCAACTTTGATTAATAATGTTTGTGGTATATAAAAACAGTCAAATTTTCATAGGAAGGATGGCTAGAAGAGGTACTAGAAAAACTTTCATGTATTCATACATAAAGTCATTGTTATGTGCAGCTGTAACTTTGTATAAAATCTATGATAAATATTTACATAATAATAATATTGATAAACAAATTTATTTTTATTTAAGATAAGCCTTATTTAACGCGCCCTTTCTGAACCGACTGATTATATCAGAACATGAGAATTTCTATGGCGAGAGCGAAAGTATCTACCAAGTTTGCTGAGAATCGTATTTTCACATACAAGCAATGTTATTCTACATGCCACCCGCCTCGGTGGCGTAGTTAG
This sequence comes from Timema shepardi, assembly GCA_902151425.1. Taxonomy (NCBI): domain Eukaryota; kingdom Metazoa; phylum Arthropoda; class Insecta; order Phasmatodea; family Timematidae; genus Timema; species Timema shepardi. The sequence goes on from CABFVX010008022.1 coordinate 2,424, forward strand.
CTGACGCGCTAGCTTCGTGTTGAGCTAGGCTGCCAAGGACGGGGAGATGGAGGTTCTAATCTCGCTCGGGTGAACTGGGGGTGGTTTGTTCCTAAATGGTTTTTCACTCTCCTTCCACACAAATACTGGTTATATTCCCAATTTCTAACCCATTAGCGTAATTAGTACTTAAGCGCATAACCCGAAAGACAAGTAAGACGCGGTGCTGTAAGTATTAAGTACCGTTTCTTATATATGTCACAATCGACCAGGGATCAAAGGCTTTACTTACCCTCCGAAGGAAGTTGTGCTACTTGATTTTAATGCTCAAGAAAAATCCGTTGACCCCGGAAAAGTTTGAACCCACGAACATCGGGTCCTGAGACGAGCACTTAATTCCAAGACAACCGAGGTCGACATAATAGCAAAATGTTATAAATGTTGACAGGCAAATAATATGTTAGCATTCGTCCAAAAATATAAAACTTCCACGCAGCGACAGTATCATGTAAACCCACCATATGAAGGCACGAAATTTCAAATGTATGCCCAAACCCACTCCGTCCATACACTCAGAATATACTTTATTTTTAGTGCTTTAAGTCCCCCATGCATAATTTTTAGCACATTAAATATTCACCCCCTCACCTCAAATCCCACACACTCAAGACTTGAATACTTAATTTTTTTAAATCTTAAAATGACACAATTTAATTATTGTAGCTCGCACCGGTGTTTTACGTGAACTAAATATCAATGCCAAATGTTATATAATTTAATTTGTTGATGCAGCAGAGGTCGAGTTTCGTATCTCGGTTACGTTTTCTCTCAACTCTACCTTCCTCGTCCATACTCGGTGTTTACGTATGGCCCCCATCCCCCCAAAAAATCGTTGAGAATGTATGAAATAGACTCCATTTGAGAAGCCCAAACCAAGTTCACTTGACTTACTCTTTCCGCATAGCTATAATATAGGCCTAATCTTCAAGCAACTATTTTGTTCTTAGAGATGTCCGTAATTAACCCGTTATCGTACTAATTACTAAAACTTATATAGCAATCAACCATTGATCATGTAGTGATTGTATAGGTTGTAAGTTTATGTATTTTATTGTTTAAAAACGTATTGTTAACTGGCTAAAAGTCTTAAAATAAGCTTGGTGTTACTTTAATTGTTTAAAATCTATGTTAAATCACAAGACCGATTATTTGCGGCAACATCTGGATAAGAATATCCTGATCTTCTTACGAATAACAATCTGGAATGCTTTCTGTTCTACCAGGATCCTTTTATATAGCTGGTTGGTAAAAAATGATTATTCTAAAAGCTACTCATAAAAAACCCGCGCAATGTTTATAGTTATTCATGGCGTCAGCCCGCAAGCGGGCTATACCGACCAAGCGGCTGCCGCCGTTAGCGAGGATAGTGCCAACATGTGCGGATATATGGTGTCATGTGGTCAGCACAATAAACCCTCTGGCCATTAGTCTCACTTTTCTAAACCGGAGCTGCTACTTCTTTATTGATTCGGCTCATTTGTCCTGACAAGGCCGAGTTTGACGCCGTTCCAGAACCACTGCTTCATTGAAAAATTCTAAAAGCACTAGGGATCGAACCCGGGAGGGACCTCTGGATTTCTAGCCAGGAACTTATCGGTAATTCTGGACTATGGCGATCAATAATAAGCTACTTAAAACAAACAGTTTCGTATCCATCCATCTCACAAATACTCTTTACTTTTTTACTTTTTAACGAGTCAAGTCAATTTCAATCCCCTTACGAAGCGACCAAAGCGAATATTCGAAGCGTATGAATCTGACAGGGGTGCACCCAGGATAGGGCAGAGGGGATGCAAGAGGGGAATGTAACCTCCACCCCGCCCCCTTCTCCCTCCATCTCTCCACTAGATCGCAAATAATTGTAATAAATGCTTAAAACAGTTTAAGTACAGCTCTTATACAGAGCGCACTGAAGATATATCGAATGCATAGGCTAATACACTCAAGATAGGGAGGTCGTGAGTTAATGGCAGTGTTTTGCAATTTTTAGAGCAAAGATTATTTTTTTACAAAAGAAATCAAATATTGTTTCATTACAAATAGAAAGATTAATATCTTCACATATTGGCCTCAACAGTTCATGAATACCAGTCAAAGGTATCCTGGAATTTAATGACACATTTTTCTCTTCATTTTAGATAGTTTCTCATCTAATACCGAATATGCTAATAACAGATATTCAACAACTGTTTATATTACCGTGTGAAGAAAATTATACTCTTGTGTTTATACAGCAGAGAAATATTTTATTTATTTTGGCCAAAAAAAGTTTTGCTATAAAAAACTAAAAAAAAAGACATTTTCTCGCGTGTCCTAAATCCCCACCTTAAAGTAAATGTCTGGGTTCTGAAAAAATAATAGAAAGTTTCTACTTCCATAGAAAATAAAGCAAAAGTTTAGCATGAACGTACTACAGGCTGATTCACTAGGGACTGAACAACTAATTTTCAATCAACTCATCATTAGAAAGTCATATTTGAATAATGTAAAACACATCTTGGCCCATGACAAGTAATAATGTATCGTTGAAAATGCTGGAAGTGCCCACCACCCACGTTCATCTAATATTCCATGTTTATTATATTCCACATAATAAGTGTTCATTCTTGAGTGAGTCATCCTGTATATACAGTCCACTTTTCATAGGACTATCCTTATCTGACAGCTAAAAAGCTACTAGATCTAATAATTCATAATAAGTCAATGTGATTTGCAGCTGTCACTTTTGATAGATATTATCAATAGCCTACATATAAAATAACACTAATAATGTAGTGAGATGACCCTCCTCGGTGGCATAGTTAGCTAACGCACTAGTTACGTGTTGAGCTAGACTGCCGAGGGTGGGGAGATAGATTCGAATCTCGCTCAGGTGAACTGGGGGTGGTTTTATATAACTGGTTTTCCATTTCCACTCTTCCTCCATGCAAATATGGGTTCACTTTCTCTATATTCAACCCTCCCAATTCATACTTCAGTAGCGTAATTAGTATTCAAGGGTATAACCCGAATGGGTAGTAAGACGCGATGCAAAGTATTACTATTATTATTGTGAAGTGTTATCATTGTGACCGCAAATAATTGTTTGTATTTTCTAAATACATACCTTTTTATTTGCAATTATTATTGATATAATTTTTTATTGTATTGATAAAATCTATAAAAATTAACTGTATATAACGAACGATATCTTGAAGTATAAAAATATGGAAATATTTTAGTAAATATTGTAACTGTCCGATTAGGTTGCTTCTTTTTGCATCCTCCCCCTGCGCCCTTTACTTTGAATTCTAAGGCGGCCGCCTCGGTTAGGGAGAAAGTATAAATCGCTGTCAGGCTTCACAGTTTAAAAATTCAATGCTCTTTGTCGTTTTCTGGAACTACTCTCTTCTGTCAAACCTTATACTACCTTTCGCCCTTCACCTCTGATCACCTTTTGTCATGTCACTAATTAAGAGGGGAAATAAAACTATGACATTTCTTATCTCAAGGTAATTATGTTTGGAAGAAGGTATAGGAAAGGTGGATAGAAACATATAAAAGAGGGTACAAACACAATATGGCCATTACAATGAAAAGAAGAACACAGTTCACACTTTACACTGCTGCCTATGGACAAAGAGGTAATGGTTGCCTCTTAAAGAAAATTGATCGTCACCGCCCAATCCCAAGGTAAGGTGGAAAGCTCGCTGCTAATTATCAAATATCTTACAATTTTCTGTTGTGGCGCTGTCAAAAAATTAGTGTATTTGTCAGAGGAAGGCTAAATCTAGACCCCTTTTTCACCACGCCTAGTTTATAACTAAGCAAATATGCATAACATGTCGATGTAAATGTGCTAACGTTACAGTTCCACACTTTTTTTTCCTATTAATATAACTCAAGCTATAGGGCTGTTAGTGAAAAAAAACCTGTCAGAATCTTTCTTCTTTATTTTGACATGAACCACATTTTGAAATAACGCATTATAGAATTAAATATTGCGTCAGAGTCGAATGTCTGCGCGTTAATTTTTCACTTACCAAGGCGGCCCCCTTAAGAATAGTTAATTATTTACGTAAGCATGTTGAGATTAGTATGCAGCAGTAGAATTAATGCGCGTGGTTATTCAAACAGCTCGCCGCTGGGCGACTGATGTTTCATTTATATGCGTGTCTTGTGGGCATCTTCGGTCGGCAGCTTTTGATTCGACGTGGTGACGTCGGCATGATTGGCGTATCGGGCGGGAAACTGTGATTTACATTGTAATGGGGCGCGCCGTAAACTTGGAACATAAATTATATATATATTACATCCTGTTTTATTTTAATCATTACTTATCGTCCTTTCGACAATTTCTAAGTTACGATGGCTGATGATAACAGTAATAACTAATAATAGAATATCAACCATTAAGTTTGGAAATAACGGGGAGTTTGGATAAGTTGAAAAATACAATACAAATACAGTGTAACCTTGTTAATCCGAACTAATGGGGACCGAAGCTTACGCGGACTAGCGAAAATTCAGATTAAATAAGAGAGATTGTGTGCATCTTCTAGCTTACTCGGGCTAGCGAAAATTCAGATTAAAGAAGAGAGATTGTGTGCATCTTCTAGCTTACTCGGACTAGCGAAAATTCGGATTAAACGGAGAGAGATTGTGTGCATCTTCTAGCTTACTCGGACTTGCGAAAATTAGGATTAAAAGGAGAGAGATTGTGTGCATCTTCTAGCTTACTCAGACTAGCGAAAATTCGGATTAAATGAAGAGAGATTGTGTGCATCTTCTAGCTTACTCGGACTAGCGAAAATTCGGATTAAATGAAGAGAGATTGTGTGCATCTTCTAGCTTACTCGGACTAGCGAAAATTCGGATTAAATGAAGAGAGATTGTGTGCATCTTCTAGCTTACTCGGACTAGCGAAAATTCGGATTAAATGGAGAGAGATTGTGTGCATCCTCTAGCTTACTCGGACCAGCGAAAATTCGGATTAAACGGAGAGAGATTGTGTGCATCTTCTAACTTACTCGGACTAGCGAAAATTCGGATTAAACGGAGAGAGATTGTGTGCATCTTCCAGCTTACTCGGACTAGCGAAAATTCGGATTAAATGAAGAGAGATTGTGTGCATCTTCTAGCTTAATCGGACTAGCTAAAATTTGGATTAAATGGAGATAGATTGTGTGCATCTTCCCGCGCGTCCTTAAAATGTACATTTATTTAATTGATAGATAGCACTGCGTATTATGTACTATAGTATTACGTTGTCCTCATATCGTTTTCAGTAGGCTACTGTAATTAGCTATATTTAAAGAAAACCTCGTTTTTGATTATTTTTTAACCGGTTCAGGCTATACGCATATTATAATAGTTCTAATATGGTAGGGATGAGTAAGGAAGCTTTCTACATGTAATCAACCCGCATTTGCGTGGAAGGAGGGTGGGGAAACATTTAGGAAAAATCACGTCAATACACCCGACAGGGATTATAACCCCAATCTCTCCAATTAAACACACTTTAACTCACAATTAACTTTTTTCTTTGAGTTTGTAATCATTAGAATATATTTCATTTGACTAAGATCTTCGTAAAATTGTATTTGGATAAACAGAAATTTTGGGCTAGCGATTTTTTTTTTTTTTGCCTACTTATTGAAGTGTTTCAACTATTTTTTAATTTCATGATTTAAAATATACCTCCTACATTTTGTATTCAAAAGGCCCTCGGCCATAATTAAGATTGTTGAGTGGATTGAAGAGACTGGTTTAAGTCTCGGTGGTTTTGAAATTCTATCTATAAGCTAAATTCATTTTAAAAAATCCGTTCTCACATGACGATTTCATCAAATGTATGGGCTTATTTTTATATATTTTTTTCTAACCAAACCTAAGTTCTTAAATGTAGGGACTACTTCTAACATCAATAAATAAATAGAATCTACTCGGACTACGTAATACATTAATTAGGTGAAAACATTTTTTTACCGCGCCGAGTTGTATTATCTGTCACGGCTATCCACGTATTCACACTTAAAATGTATGGATGTGGAAGGTGGAATTTAGAGGAAATATATCCGAATTTGTTGAGGGAGAGTGTAAGAAACATTAAAAACCTCAGTAAACCCGGTTAGGATTCAACCCCCGAGCGCAAGGTGTCCGACAAACCAGACTAAACGAGATTGACGCTTTTGCCTAGTGGGATAATTACTATAAAATATCCTTATGACCACGATCGTTATCATAATAAGTCTCAGTGTCAAAAACCAATTTTCAAGTTAGTTTTTGACCTTAGGATTAAAGGGTTCGCCAGACCCCCTTACTGATGGGTACGCGTAGAAAGCTGATGACGGAGTGGCCAGGGTTCGAAAACCTACTGGGTGTACTGAGTTTTATTTTCCCTAAATTCTTTTTCACTTCCTTTAATGCAAATGTGGCTACATCTGTAATTTTACTTACTTATTCTTGCCCTATAAGTGTAAATGAGTGAGTAACCTGACGGATCATAGATAGGACTTAAGAGTAAAAAAAGATTCATATGCGTTTCTATGACCTTTAATGATATTATAGAATTAATAAAGTTTAATTGCAGCTATTCCGATACCTTAGCTCAGTCGGTAGCATGTTTTCCTACCAAACTAAGGGTCCCTGGTTCGATTCCTTGAATAGCCGATAAATTTATCACTGGTGAAATATGGGTTTACCCTTTCACAGTGATGAATTAACGGCCGGGGACTGGATGTTGTGTATATTATAGAGTAAATTAGTTTATAAATTAAAACAATGCTTCTATACAGGGCCACCCACCAATGGTTTTGATTTGGCTGGAACCCCTCGATTTAGGGTCAAACACCATTGGACGTTTTTTATTACTGAGATGACCTCAATTAATTAAATTGCTAATTTTTTGTGTCAGGTAATAGCTTATTTTTGTGAACTTTCCAGCCAGTAGTCTACTAACAAATTAGCAGTATGCACTTGAGGAACAAGAATCAACTGTAAGAAAACTTATCCCCGTGGTAATCGACTTTGAAAACTAACTGCATTGTGGAAAATAACCTCCGATTAATCCGTCCGAGAATTGAACCCGACCCTTCAGGTTTAAAGTTGGGCGCGCAACAGCACATCCAGACTTCGATGATTAATTGTATCAAGCTTAAATCAAATTACTTACAGAAATATTTTCAATTAAAATTAAAGGTATTCGTTAAGCTGAAAAGATATATTTTTCACACCGGCCGTTCGATCCATCCGTATTTAATTACATTATTTGTTTAGGAATGAGGAAGGTAGAATTTAGAGGAAACTTACTCACATTTAGGTGGAGGGAGAGTGGTAAGTCATTTAGGGAAATCCATCCACTCTCAGTACACTCGCGTGGAATTCGAAAGACAAGACTTAACCTTAGACCACGTGCACACCGATGCGGGTGGTTGAATATTAAATATTTTCACTGGTTTTGTGTTTAATCAAAAACTCTCAAGCATACATTACGCTAAAAGTTTATTTTGTCAACTATTTATATTGTCAGATGCTCAATTCATTGCTACCTTTTGACAAACGTTTCTCGTGACCCCTCGTAGAAAGAAAGTATTTTGATCGTAAAAAAAATTGTATTCGAGATTTTGATAAACATCGATGTTTAGTGACCTCCTGAACCCGAAAAAAGTTGTTTTGCAATGCCATCTGTCTTGAATGTGTGTGTATTTCTACCTAAAGCCAAAACTTATTTTACTTATCGGGCCAAAACTTGGTATCTCGCTATAATTAAGGGTTGTTTACTTTTGGGAGAAAGGAAAAAAATGCGATTTTCCCAAATTCCACTCAATAGATCTTTATTAAAATTTGTATTTAAAAACTGTTTAACATTACAAACAAAATGGCATATATCATTTTTCTGCGAACATGACTTTGGTGGTACTTTACATAAGAGGATATTTTATAATTTTTTATAATATCTCCGCAAATCTTTGAGATACTTATAATCTTAAAGGTGTAGTACTTAAAAAAACCACTTTATTTGAAATTAGTTTTTACAAAACCAGTAGTTTTCGGGCTATAAGGAAATTAATATTTTTAAAGGGAGGTCTGCAAATTTGGGAGTTGATTGCTTATTGTTATGTTCTTGGGTGATTAAATATGTTACCTTTTCTCAATATGTTTCTTTAACATTGTATATTATTTCATTTATGCTCTTTGGTTGAATATGATTATCTTTTTTCCCATTATGTTTCTGTAACCATGCTTATTATTTCGCTTCACATATCAGTATCTTACGAGTTCTAAGTAAATATCTCATTTTTTATATGAAGGAGAAGGTCTGTGTGGTGCACCCACCATAATTTTTATTTCTCTTCACAATGAGCATTTCGCTATCAAAGAATAGTTCATTACAGTATTGTTATTTCTCATAAACTATGTATGAGTAAACAATATACCTAATGAACCAGCTCAAAATAATATTTTAAAAATGGAGCTGCTTTAAATAACAGGTCAAAAGTTGAAGTAGTGGTTTGTTGACCTTGAAACTTCAGCGACCTAATGATTTAGAAGAAATTCTTATAAACAATTGTATAAATCAAACAAGCTATATATTCATTACCACTCTTGTCATTTTAAATCATTCTTCTAGGTCTACATGCTGTCTTTCCATGTAAGTACTTAGTCAAGATAAGCCAATATATACATTTTAAACGTAGATAGAAATCTCAAATATTTGCGCCTTTTATAGGTACCGCAAACATCAAACAAGGTAGGCCTAAGCCGCATAATTCTTTCATTAGATTACTACCAATCAACCTTAATAATATAAACTATTTCAAACAGCATGAGAGTAATTTTGAACGTAATAGTCTCTTTTTTATAGTCAATTTATCAAAATCTGAAGTAAAATTGGCATTAGCCAAGTCATGGAGATGAGTTAAAATGCTTTTTAAAAATGCCCATTGTCTTGTAACAGGGACTATACAGCACTGACAATATAAATCTAGATTATCTTATTTCGGCAGCTCCGGAATAGGATAAAAGACGTAGGTTGTTGTTTAATGTAAATTGGCCTTAGCAATCCAATAACGTTTAATAGTAGGTAGATATTTTATTTATTTGAAGTATTTAGCTTGCACTGTTTGAACCGACTGATTATATCGGAACACGACAACTTCAACGAGCGAGATTGAAAGATTCTACCCATTTCGCCGGGAATGGTTTTTTCACACACCTTCCAAGGTTCTTTTACATGCCGCAACCGACATGAAGTTGTGCTACATATTTTTATGTCTCAAGAACAATCCGTCGACCCCGGCTGGGTTTGAACCCAAGAGCATTGAGTAATGAGGTGAGCACTTTATCCCCAAGACCACCTAGGCTGACAATAGGTTAGACAAGTTAAACAATCACTCGTGTGTTATATGTACACACTAATCTATTCTTAAATTAGCTTAGGTACTCCCTACATTTTCAAATATATATAAAATGCACTATATTTTCAGAAATTAAAGTTTGTAGGAGCTTTGTATCCTATTTGTAGATATTATACTAGTTTTAAAGATACTAATTTACTTCATCAACTTCATGCTGAGATCGCTAAGGCGCTATGATTCATTGCGTGCCCTAGCCAACTCTAGTAGCTTTGCTAGTTCGGATCCCAATCATGTCTAAGTTATTTAATCCTAAAGCTTTGCGAAATCGGGTGCTTTTGGTGACTACTATTTATAGATATTTTCTTGTGCCTTTATTTTGCTATGTTTCAATAATAATGCAACAATATTACCTTATCAATTTAAAAAAAATCTTTATACGCTCGAGTCATGCTTGCTCTCTTCCCATTTAAGGATAACTTTTAAGGTGGGATGGAAGGGAGCGTGAGAAAAGGACAGTGTTTTTTCGGTTTTTATGGCAAAACATTTTTTTTGTTGGCCAAAATAAATAAAATATTGCTCCAGTACATCATAGAGTTTAATTGACTTCACACGGTGATATCAATAGCTAGAATATATTTCATGAGCATGGTGGCAATAACTAACAAACTTTTTAATGAAGAGCAAAAGTTGTCATTAAATTACAGATCACCCTTGACAGATATTCAGGAAATGTTGTGGTCATCATGTGAAGAAAATTAAACTATTTTTTTTTGTACTGGAGCAATATTTTATTTATTTTAGTCAACAAAAAAATGTTTTGCCATAAAAACTGCAAAAATACTGTCTTTTTCTCGCGTCCCTTTCCGTCCCACTTGATGTATATACCGTAATATATACCTTTTGAATATCAGATCGAAGGCCTTATCCTGAAATGTAGCCTATTCATTTGACACTTCATTACTTCAGTTCTACTACTTATATTATTTAAACTAATGGTTTTAGAGGGAAGTGGGTTAATGACCTCCCTCAATAATTTTTTTAGCACCGTGTTCTATTACCTATTCGAGCTACACACTTATGTAATAATTACACTTTTGGATCAGGGATGTGCAAGGTTGAATTTAGAATAAGTGTACACGCATTTACGGGGCGAGAGTGGGGAACCATTTAGGGAAAACCACCCTCAGTACACCCGACCGGGATCGAACCACGCTCTCCCCATCATTGGCAGTCTAATTTATTGTGAGATTAGCGCCTTAGACTATTTAATATTTTATCACTTGGATATGTACTGGTTAATATTGACCATACTGGGCTTAGAACTAAGGTATTACAAGAGTGGCTAGGGAACATTTTAATTTTGAAGATAAAAAAAACTTTAAAAAGGTGTATAGTTTTTGTTAGTCCAATTTGAATAGAAAGTTTATTTGACAACTAGAAAAGTGATTAGATCTCTTTCACGTATTTATACGTCAATCATGTTATCTGTAACCGACACTTTTGATAGATTATCAATACCCAAAATGACACTAATATACACCTAGTAAAAATGTGTTTTGTATTTGTAAAAAGTTCTTCCTATGAACATTGGACTGTAGTCGTGTGTGTTATCTCCCAAACTGACAAGGAAACATCGCGAGAATCAAGCCACTGTGGAAAGGAACCGCCTGGTTCCGTTCAAGAGGTGCGCTCTCCTTGCTAGCTCGGCTGCGTGTGACGAAACCAGCCCCGGCGCACTGGGTGGCCGTGTGACGTCATCAGATTGTTATGACGACAAGAGATGCGCGCGCTGTTGCCACATGGCGCCGTCGCATTCTTGATTTGCCGCGCTCTCCATTCATGTGCAGGGTCGAGAGGGTTTCCCGTACAAAGTGAGCCCGACAAAATAATATTAATTGATTTGCGGGGCCGTGAGTTGTTTGGCGGAGTTGAGGCGCGGTATCTTGAGAATACTAAGGTCGATTCTACACTAGCGATTAAAACGCGGCGGCTTTGCCGCTAGCTTATGACCCTAAACTCTTGAATCTACACCTGACTGTCAAAACGCAACTGTTAAACAGCTATCATTAAACGCTACTGATTCTACATTAGCTGTTTAAATGCCGCGGTTGTTGCTTCTACTTGTGCAGAATTGTTTAAAAATGGATATTGTACAAGCCAGCTGTATTGCGGGACTTATTTTGTTGGAGGAAACTCGCAAAAAAATTAATTAATCGTCAAAAGAGACGTTGGTGGACTCACCCCACATTATCGAACCGTCTCTCAACAGGACAGTTTAATATCATGTGTATGAATCACAGAATGTACCCAGAGAAGTTCTTTTTTGTACTATATTATTAGCACCGTGTCTTACCCATTCGGGTTATACGATCTTACTCTAATGTGTAATGGTAGGGTGATTGTGAGATGAAATGGAGGACCTACAGTTTAACGTGGAATCCGAACCACGGTGGAGGCCTGGCATTCCTCACAATCACAAGTTGTGATTAATACACGTCTTGTCAGAGGTGAAGGAAGGGTTTGGTAATCAGATAAATCTGTGCCGGGACCTAGGATTGAACCCCGGACCTCTAGCACAAAAGTCTGACACCTTACCCCTAGACCATCAGGTCACCTTTTTTTGTACTATAGACTGTCAGTGGTTTCATTTGATGAACTACTTGGTTTAGTGAATGGAAATATTGTAAGACGTGATAACACCTTGAGGAAGAGTATTTATTATTCCTGCTGAAAGATTTGTGACATTGAGGCACAACTGCCTGTTAACGCCTGGTGTAGTTTGATTCGCGTTTCCACAGCTAGGCGGTTTTAACGCAACCAGACATCTCACAGCTGACAGTTGAAAGCGTTGAAAAGTTACCAGACCAAATTATGTATCCTTACACCGGACCATATGATCTGCAAAAACATGTGTCACCTGTCACTTCTGACGGTCAAAATTTAGGTATATACCTAAATGTTGACTGTCAGAAGTCATCTGTGAGCTGTCAGTCAGCACCAAAGAAGCCATGGGGCCACTGTAGCGGTCAAAACGCTGGTCTAGACGAAAACTTATTTAATAGGTCTTAGGCCTATTCTACACTAGCGGACTAAACGTTAGCAACCGGGCCTTTGAATGAAACCCATGTTATAAAGTTGGAACATAAATTTTCGTCTAGACCAGTGTTTTGAGGCGTTAAAACCATCTAGCGGTAGAAACGCGAATCAAACTACACCAGGCGGTTGTGCCTCAATGTCACAAGTCTTTCAGCAGGAATAATCCTCTTACTCTAAATGGTATAACGTTTTGCAATATTTTCATTAATTAAATCAGAGAGTTTATCAAATGAAACCACAGACATTCTATAGTACAAAAAAGAACTTCTCTGGGTACATTCTGTGGTTCATAAACATGATATTAAACTGTCCTGTGGAGAGACGGTTCGATAATGTGAGATGAATCCACCAACGTCTCGTTTGATACATTAATAATTATACCTTACTCATGTCCATGGTCACGCGGAATAAATAGGATAGTCATAGAAAATTGTGTTGTTTTCATTACAGTTAACACCAAACTCGGGTGCTTTTTTTTGGCCTATATTTAACTTTAGTTCAATATTTGATTGGCAATATCTTAGCTACCTAGGCGATGGTATCTAAGCTACAGAACCCCCCTCCCCCCCGCACCCAAGACCAAATTGTAAAGAATATATATGGTTGCGATGATGATTAAAATCATCAACGATATTCATGGAACGTTTTGTGATTTGAAAATGGGGTATTTTTTTCATAAAATAGATATTGAAACTATCCGCTTAAAAAATGCATCTTTTAACAAACACATGAACTATCTAGTTGGAATGTATTATTTTAGATTATTCTTGGTTCGAGTTCAAAAGGTCGTTAGCAATTTTAGGCTCACGTTTATTTTTTCTCTTTTATGGAATTATAACAATAGCTGTTCACTTTAATTTCAGTTTTTTACTTTTACCTAGTAAAAAAATTACGACGAGAGATAGTTTGTTTGCTGTTTTATTGTTATCTTATTTTTGTATCTACTTACCACTGTATGATTCCTTGTAGTCACTATCCAGTTTTTGCATTTCCTCACTTTAAATTGCTGCCAGGTATATAAAATTGTGTTTATGACATTTGGCCTGAACTAGAATATTATATGGATATTAAAACTAGTTTTAATTGATTTATGTATAATAACCGGGGTGTGGCTTTTGATGACATGTCATTTGTTTTTAGTACGCCACAGACAATGATCATATGCACATACATTCTTTTCATAATCCCATAGTTGTAAAAACTTTTTTTATGGAGATAACATGCTCTTTTTTTTGCCATTTTGGACTTTTACGCCATATTTTCTTGATTTAAGGTAATTTTGAGATTCTTAGGGTATTTTAAAGTAATGTATAGGCATTTTTTGAATGAGTTTATCTTTTAAATATTATTAATATTTTATAAAATGCTAAAACATATTTTTTTAATGAACTTTGTATCCTCGTTGCTTGTTTGGTTGAAGAATACACATTCCTGGTGAGACACTGCAACTATGCTGGAGAGGGTTGCGTTGAGAAAGGGTAGCTATTACTTCTGAAGCTGATATTTAGAAATCAATATTTTACTAAGCACAATGCAAGAGTTAAATTGTTAGTTTAGTTGATTGTCCTCCTTATTCCTCTCAACCTCCTGAATGTCCTCTTACTCTTCAACCCCCCGAATGTCCTCCTCACTCCCTCCTGCCTCTCTCAATCCCCTGAATAACATGCGGTTGGTCGTGTTGCAGGGCAAGGCGAGCGGTGAACGCGCTGCTCTGTGGCTGCGGGCTCGGCTGCAAGCCTACCTCTTCCAGCTGGGGTGTTTCTTACACAGCCACGCGGGCAAGGTCCTGTTCGTCGCCATCCTCGTACTGGCGACCTTCTGCGTCGGACTCAAGAGCGCGCAGGTGCACACGCGCGTCGACCAGCTTTGGGTGCAAGGTAGGTGGCCCTCTATACTAGGGGTACTGAGCCCGTCTCACCCCCAAGGATAACACTAATCCTCATGGCTTCTTTGGTGCTGACTGACAGTTCCCAGCTGACTTCTGACAGTCAACATTTAGGTATATACCTAAAGGTATAGATAGGCCAGTGGGAGTCTTAAATCCAACAACCAAATTTACCTAACCCTGGTGACCGTTGGGATCATTCCCCTAAAGGGGGAAAATACCCGAGGCACCATCCGGAAATCGAACCCAGGACCCCCAAGCTCGTAGCCGGGTGCGCTTACCACTACACCATTGGCCCGGATAAGGAAGCGATTATAAGTAGCTCGTGTGTAATAACTTAGTTCCTTCACTTTTATGGTGGTCAGGTGGAAGGGGGGGGGGGGGGCNTAAAAAAGAATAACATTCATAAACTCATGAAAGGTTAGGTTAAGTTTGGTTGGGTAAGAGCCATAATTATATGTAGAGATTATGTAAGGTTTGTAGGCTAATATCAGTCATCTCAGTGATTTAGTGAAAGAGTATAGCAATTAAACTGAAATTACTATCGTACGAACACTAATCAAATAAACTAAAATTATCTTTCTATTAGCAAACCGGTCGTTTCCATGTGTATTCTCTAGCAAGAGGTTTGTCATTCACAATTAAAAATAAATATAATATCTAATTATTGGTCGGTTTGCATTTCAATGTGGGCGCATCGTATGCATTCAGATATGAATATGGACGTCAAGTTTGTGTTATATGGGTGCCAAGTCTGAATTTAAATACAAAAATGTACGTACAAGGTTTGTTAAAATACTACACCAAAATTCACATCGTTGGCCACATGGAATGAGGTGTCAGTTTTGTCTGGCTCACCGGTGACATGGAGATCGGGGCTAGGATCCCGGCTGGGTGTAGTCTAGTAAGTGTGTCGCCCACTATCCCTCCATGCATACGAGTATACGGTAAAATTTCCCCATGTTTATGTCTTCGCCATCACTAACAATTATCGTGGATTCACACGTTAGTTTAAAATCAAGCTCATAGCAGAAACGTAATCACGTGATGAGCTCTGAACCAATCACAAGGTTTCAGCCTCATCGGCGTTGTCCGCTCGGCGCGACTTGAAATAAGCGTGGCAACATCAGCTTGAGAGATCCGAAAAAAGCAAAACCAACTGGCTCATTCACTGCGCATGCACCTACGATTCGTGATACTAGCAGACTGCTTCATCTAATGTTGTGAAATGCTTTTAAATAACTCGTTGAATAGAAATATAGTGTGGGGTTCTTGTTTTGATTTGTTTCACGACACAATACATGGATTTAAACACATTAATTATGATATTCATTTTTTATCTATAAATCGACTATAAAATAAGATTTATCGTAAATCAGCTGTTTCTAGTTTGTGTTGTAAAGCGTCATGGGTTAACATACGTTTCTTCTAGCCTGCGAATTCCTTCGCCCCTCGAGCAGAATCTGCTCTATTATCGGCGAACGTGGTAATCAATTATTATTATTATTATTAGCACCGCGTCTTACTACCCGTTCGGTTTATACGCACTTACGCTAATGTGTAATGGTAGTGTGATTGTGAGATGAAATGGAGGACCTACAGCTTAANATTGTGAGATGAAATGGAGGACCTACAGCTTAACGTGGAATCCGAACCACGGTGGAGGCTTGGCATTCCCCACATTCACAAGATGTGTGGGAAGCAAGCTTTGGTATGAATACGCATTTAGCTTGAATGAGTAGTAGGACTATATTCCGAAGAATTCTAAGGCGGGGATGAAAGGGACGCGAGAAAAGACCAGTGTTTTTGCAGTTTTAATAGCAGAACTTTTTTTGGTCAAACTAAAAAAATAAATAATGTTTCAGTACAAACATAAGAGTTTTTTTTTAAAACATGGTGATATCAACATTTCTCGAATATGTCATTTGCATAACGGCAATACCTTTTAAATTCGAGAGAAAAAGTTGTCATTAAATTCCAGGGCATCCTTGACAGATATTCAAGAAATGTTGATTTCACCGTGGGAAGAAAATTAAGCGCTATGTTTGTACTGAAGCGTTATATTTGTTTTCTTTTGAGGAAAACAAATGTTGATAAATTGCTGGAAAAACACTGACCCTTTCCCGTCTTCCTTACTGGCCCATCTTAATTTGCTCAAACACATTATACCACCCATATTGGATTTGAGCTACTATACAGCGGATATAATTGCATTTTTCCTTCCAATCAATTTTTTTCCTATAAAATCCTGAATTTTTCTGTGGCACGAGCTAACGCCGCAGAGATTCAACTTTCCGCTCGCTGAACATCCTTGGTTGATGGAGTCTTCTTCGTGACAGGAAGGAGAGGGAGGGCTATCTCTGTGCGGGTCCATTGTGCCTTGGACCGGGCGGTGTTTCCGCAGGATGCGCGGTAACCCCCCTTCCCCCTCTTTCTCCCTCTCTTCCAAACACACCTCTTTCCTCGCCCGCCAAAGCGAAAATAGCTCGGCCGTCTCGCCGACAAACTTTTTACCCTCCTTTTCTTCCATGGGTGTTCTTTTAAGCCTGTCTCGAATAGTTTATGCCAAGGACATTTACCAAGAGTGATATTATGTTTTCTTTTTTTACATTTTTGGCTTTTCGGCTCTTTGCGACGTTCTTTGTTTACCCTTCCTTCTCGACACATACTAACACACAAAAGAAGATACTAAACGAGAACTATTTTGGAAATATTATATGGCTCTCTTCCCACAAGTGAACATTTATTTAACTTTAAGTCAATTCATGATATTTTAACAAATGATCATATAAATACAATTGAATATGTATCTTTGTGTTTGCTAGCTCTAGAACTCCATAATCAACAAACCTAGAAAGCTGAAAATTGGCATAGGCCACGTACTTGGATTAAACTTAGTTTGTACTTTCAAACAGATTGCGAGTCTGACGTCTTAATCTGCGTGATCTCTGGAGTAGGAAACTCTTATACCAAGGAACATAAAAATCGCAAACTTGGAGTTTGCTTTAAAATACTAGCTGAAGTGCACCTCGGACGTTTATTTTAAATTTTACGTCTATGTCTTCCTCACATGACACCTTTAATCACGTAATCAGAGCGGGAAACTTAAAAACAAGCTGGAAATTAACACATGAACAAAGAAAAAATGGAGGGTGCAATTTTTTTTTTACTTATGCTAAATATTACGATCTTAAATACTTATTTCGTGTTAATGCTGGTTTGTGATGTTAAAAAGGTAAGCAGTAAGTTAAATTATTGTTCACTATCAATAGGCTTATTTTCGGTTTAATTTAATAGTGAGTCGCTTTTTATCGAAATAGATTCCAATCTCTTATACAAAGAGATGTCAAAAGACCACCTGGGTAAAGCCAGGTATTTATAGCTATTAGAATAGTATTTCAATTATTTAAAAAAAACTGAGGCGTTTAAATGTTAAAAAAATAAAATAAAAAACTTATATGCTTGTATTAAAAAAAAAGCGAATAATATATTGTTTAAATGCATCATTCAAAACTGTCATAACCCACCTCGTCTTTTACTGTCTATAAAATGTTTGCGTGAGCGTTTTGTACGGTTTGGAAAATCTGAATGTAATTTGAATAGTAGTGGTAGTAAACCCTGGCATGCAATTGGACTTAAGCTATCGCCGGACCCCCCAAGAGTTTGTCCTTTCAAAAGAAGGCCATAAATTTGGGAAGGTTTGACGTTATTAAATTCTTGTATTTAAACTAAAAAAAAGGAGTGAAATGAAGCGATGCTGTATACTCCTTTAATTCGAAGTTATACAACTCAATAGTCTTGTTTGTATTATGGTTTGTTAGTATTTTTTTCCTCGCCCTTTCTAAATTACACCTGTTGACTGTGTTGGTCCCAATTTGTTTCTTTTCCACTCCACCTGCTGTTGTTTTTTTCAAATGTAAACCGAACCAAATTTAAAGTTTATTTAAACCGCACGCGGCGTATCTTGTAGAACGTCCCGTGTTCGGATTCTGACCGACTCACTGTATGCCTTGATCGTTTTAGATACTCGTGTGTAAATTGTTAGTGGATAGTAGATTATCTTGGGCGTCGATGACATGGTGGTCTAGGGGTAATGTGTTGGACTTCTGTGCTGGAGGTTCGGGGCTTAATCCTCGGTCCCGGCACAGATTTATCTGATTACCTAACCCTTCCTTCACCTCTGACAAGACTTGTATTAATCCAACTTGTGAATGGGGGAATGCCAGGCTCCCGTGGTTCGGATTCCACGTTAAACTGTAGGTCTTCCATTTTCATCTCACAATCACCCTACCATTACACATTAGCATAAGTGTGTATAACCCAAACGGGTAGTTAGACGGGGTGATAATAATAATCTTGTGCTCGGGCGCCTACCAACATTTAAAGATAAAGTTATTACACATGAAATTAATATTACATTTATTAAGTTAGTTGATTTATTGAAATAGGCCCTACTTAATTGTGATTAAACTATTATGAATAATGATTGCCGTTATCATTCATGATTTTTAAAACGTGTCTTAGGACTGCTTAACCGCGAGTAGGAGTGATTAAGTCACCTCGATACTTATTGACGGTGACAGCGTGAGGACTACCTCCGGCATGTGTCACGGGGCTGATTTATACCCTCGCGACTCTCGAACAAGGGTCCACCAATAAGACGTTAGCCTGGGAACGATTTATCCTCTAAAAGGAATAATTGTACCAAGCTCCTGCTAAAAGAAACTAGCATAATTCTGAGGATGGGGTGAATCTTGATGAAGGTCAATTGGTTTGTTATATTGGGGTAATAAACTATCAACTAACCAAAGGTCCTCGAACAACACTCAACCCTGGAACTAGAGCCGGCCCGCCAAGTGGGTCTTTCCAGCCCGCGGTGCTTTGACAAAAATAAAATAATGAAGACAATAAATTCAATGACGAATACCGAAATGATGGTGCTCCTGTATGCAGTACTGTACATAGAATACATACATATATATAACACCTACATTACTCACAGGTAGGCAACGTCCTTAAATAAGCTATATGCGTAAAAAAAAGTGTTGATGCTCTAATACGATTCAGTTAGGAATAAATTTTCAGCAAAAATAATTTATTTTTTTGCTGTCTACATTGATACAATTTTTTTTATATAAGTATCACCAGTGCTATTTTATAAGTATGTATGGATATTATCTAAGAAAGGTGACAGTTTCAGAGCCTTTGAAACTAAATTAAAGTTTTTTTAGTAACCTTTATAACTGTTGCTCAAATGACGTGCCATATAAAACATACACGACACTTTATGCTTGTATGAAACCTTTGAACAGACCCGGAAACTGACACGTAAGCAGTTATATCTTTGGCTCAGATTCTCTCTCATGAATTTTTCCCTATTGAAACAGAGCAGACGGTGTGTATTCATTTTTCTTGAAAGGGATTCGATCACAACGTTCGAGATTGAGGCCTACCGGCGCCTATTATATCAGTGGAGTAGAGCCTCCCTTTGAAAATTAAAGATAATGAATAACTTAATTTAAATAAAACATTTGATACAAAAGTTATTAACTACTAATCTAAGGTGTAGCTATTGAGAGGAAAACTAGAGGTAATTTACATGTTGAAAACCATTTCTAGGACATCTTTTCCAGATTCGAACCTATACCTCCTAGTCACCGACAGTGAATTCACTCTTGTAAACCGCAAGCCTTTAGACTGCGTGACCACCAATGTGGGCCCGGCTTTTTTTTAACGCCATTCTACAAGCGACGGTTTATTTATTCTAAAAACCAAAACTAGAATTTTAAAAACCTATTACCCGTGCGGGCTATCCGTATTTAAATACACTAATGGGGCAGGAATGAGGAATATATACCCAGATTTGGTTGAAGATAGAGTGAAAACCATTTTCACTGCACCCGGCCAGAATTCGAATCTCCGACCTCCTCGTTATAGGCAAACCAGACTAGATGATCTTGACGTTCAGTTCATGGGCTTACCGATTGGTATAGTTATGTATTCATTCAATATAATGTTACCTGCTTAGGTGGCCATGTGGTCTAAGACGTCACTCGCGTGTTAGACTAGAGCAGTGGTTCTCAAATTGTGGTGCAGGTCGGTGTGCCAATTGGTACGCAAGGTGGGACCGCATGAAACTGAATCAAACACAATCGTATTTGCTTACTCAAATCGTCTATTAACATTTGAGACTAAGTTTAAAAAAATAGATAGTCATTAATCTAACCTTAAATAATCTTTTATTATACTATAGTGTACAGACTTCCCAGCTATTCATTTTAAACAAAATCGTTATATCAATTTTCTAAAATTACCCGACATTAAACTATTCTTTATATTTTGAGGTCTTTAATCAAAATCAAAACAACACCCCGAGGACAGACAGAATGGTTTTTGGGGAATGGGGCACATAAAGCATAGATTCATCATAATCTCGAGGTAGACATTTTTCATAGCTACTAAATTTTTTCTCTTTATTAGAAAGTAAAACGTAAAACTAATCAAAAAAGTAATATATATTTCTAGCACCGCGTCTTACTACCTATTCAGGTTATACGCAAGTACAATATTGACAGGCGAGTTACGATAAGTCTACTTTGTTACACAAGTAAAGTACAATTTTCATAGGAAGATCCGATATTCATAAAGTATTTTATACATTATTAGTGTTATTGTTTTAGTAATATGGTTAGACATTAAACGTGACATATCATTTGGCTTGACTTGAAAGAAGATGTAGTATTGTCTCAAGCTAAATGAAAATTAAACTGTAAAACGTGTATATGAAACATTGTTTTATAAATAGGATGCCTTTACTGCTTGATAAACACTTTAATATATGTCGAAATTTCCCTCTTCGACAAGTCACAGGTAGGTAGTACTTTAAGGTGGATGGTCCGCGTGTGCGACGAGCGCTTAAAAAAAATGGTCCGATATTGGGAAAAGTTTGAGAAATACAGGACTGGACTGATAACAGGGAGATTGGGGCTCGAATCCCAGCACGTATGGTGTTTTTTTTCCAAAATTGTTTTCCACTCTCATTCCACGCAAATCCGGGTACACTAAATCTAAATTCAATCTCACCTCTAATTCATTAGCGTAATTAGTACATATGCGTATAACCTGAACAGGTCGTAAGACGCGATTCTGTAGCTTTATTCGTCCTTGATATGTGATACACCGAGAGATGGATGAGTTTAATTCAAACATAGATAAATTATTTAATTATACAGTACTAAATTTACCTTAATTTATCCATACCACCTGCTCTCCATCATCATCTTTTACTTTTGACACGGAGTGTTAATTTAAATAACTGTAAGATAAATACTTTAAATATTAGCTACTTTTTTTTTGCTCTTAAAGTTTCTTCTATCGTTGAGCAGATTATGAGGTGGTTTATTGTGCACGTTAGCAACCTAGGTTTACCCTGAGTTTTGTAGGAAGAACAACTGTGGTTTCTTTCCACGCAACTTCGGGTACACTTCCTCCATATTTTGTTGGTAGATGGTCAACTGCATGTGCATGTATGAATGTGCGCAGAAATAATATGCATACATAATCAACAATAGCAGTAAAAAAGAGTATTCTGTAATTAACATGGGGGTCTTTCATTAACCACATAATGCTAATGAGGGAGAAGGGATCTAATGTTTACATGGTATTATATGGAAAAAACCTTTATCACAGTTTTACGTAACACATCTTATTCTTTGATTCTAATTTCGAAATAAACATTACTACTGTTCAGAAATACAATAAAGTAGGTATCTTTATAAAATTCTTTGAACTAACTTATATACCGGATTTAAAATGTATTTGAATAGTATTAAATTACTTTTTTAGTCTCCCAAAAGTTTTCCTGAGAAAATAATGACATTCACTCTTGATGTGATAAGTTACGTAACTCAAGTTGGAGGAGGGAGGGTTCAGGATAAATGTTTACTTTGTGTTACATGGAGGAAGAAAAGGAAGGGGGACAAAATGTAGGGGAGGGGGGACGTTACGTGGTTTCTAGATGGCCCCTAATCTGCGGTAGTGTGGCGATGGAATGGACGCAGACGAACATAAAATCATATTCTTTTTAGACAATTTGGCTTAAGCAGTGGGTGCTCGTAAAAGAAGGTGGATATTATCTACTGTCTTCTCCTTTCTTCTTTCCAAGGGATGGTCCTGGTGGCTACTTTCCACTAGAAAAATAACAGCGTCGATAAATTACCGTTTCAATATAATTTCATAAGTACAATTTTTTGTGTGTGCAAAACACCGTTGATTTTTTTAAAACTTTAAACTCAAAATTTATACTTTTTAACTGGTCACACACCTATTGGTACCGTTCCCCTACATTTTTATGGAAAACCAACCAAATTAAAAATATCAAACTAAACAAATTTCATAGATAATGCGGGATTGCTAAACGCCTGGAACGCGTCGCATAGCTCTCTCTCTCTCTCTCTCTCTCTCTCATACACTGCAGCCCTATTTAGCCTTTAACGATACCACTCGCGAGAGGGCCTAGTTTGAAAATTATAAGATTTAGAAAAATGTTTAGAAAGATCAGATAAAGCCCCTCCAATCGAATTATTTTATATTGATGCGAATATGTGGCAGACATCAGCGCTCCAGCCTGCCAGTCGGCGTGTATGCAACGCATACGAACACACGGCCTTGTCAGATCATGTATGTCGCTTGTACAATATAATGCATCGGTTCCCGAACTTTCTCGACTCACGAATCTCTTCCACAAACTTCTGAGTTGTACGAACCCCTTGGTTAATATCCATAGCTACACACTTAATTTTATATCTAATTTTTTATGAAATTTAGTTGTTAATTGTAATCAAAATGTTTAATAGCCACCTCTTCACTCGACTTAGTGAGAAGGATGCGCTTGCCTTGTATGGCACAGAGCTTTAAAGTCAGGAACCACAGACGATAAATAAAGTTTCAAGTCACTTTCAGCACCGAGTCTGTTTCTGCATTTATTTTTTAGATAGGCGTATGAAGAAAAATATTTCTCGCTCAAATACGCAGAAGAAAATGGTAACAAAGCTGTATTAGAGTTATTCTCTAACACTGAGAACTCCCCCTTTAAACTTAACCAGAAACCAATTAACTACAAATATTTATAGCTTTTGTTTAATTTATAATCAGTGGAAATTTCAAGGAGCTTCTTTTCTCTCTCACGCTTAATGTGGAGGATTACAAAACTGCTGTCTCTTCCAGAGACTTGCTAATCCAATTGTTATAATGGCTGGAAAATATTCTCTTAAGGTTTTTCCAAGTCCCTTCGAGTGTTCTTTAACCACGTTCTTTTGTCCAAAGAAAACTGATTTTCTACCATGAAGTCGCGATTCGTTCAAAGCACTCCGTTTGATTACTAATTAAACACGTTTCCCAAGAGTTTTTTTTTAATGAATGACCCGATACGGTCTTGCACAGTAAAAATGATAATATATGACCCCTGAAGAGTTAGGTTTAAACTGTTAATTTTTGGGAAAATGTCTGCCAAATAGGTCAAAGCCTGGAGCCATATTTGAGCTTGCATGCACTTTGCTTTCTGAAAGGGATGGTAGGTAAGAAAAAAAAATCGTGTTTGATTTCAAACAATTCTGTAAGAGTTCTATCTCGAGATAATCATTCACCTGACTTCAGTGTGAGACGATAAACAATTGTAAATGCTTCCCATTTCCTCACAAAGTGCTGCAAAAATTCTCCATTACAAACATATTTTGGCGAACCCCCTGGAAGATTTAGCCACCCTCTGGGGGTTCGCGAACCTAAGCTTGGGAACCACCGATATAATAGAACACAACACAATGCCCACCAACAGTTGATAAGTCCATCCAATAAAGAAGTGGTGTAATTTTTCGTAACTGATTACTTAAACTACATAGCATGCGCCCGCAAGAGAGCTATACCAACCGAGCGGCGGCCGCCGTTATCGGTGATAAGTGTCAACATTTGCGGATAAGGCTAGTCGTCCACTGGCTGCGTTTTTGTCAGAATTAATTCGTCAGAAATCGGAAG
>CABFVX010008023.1:8317-26809 GCA_902151425.1 Timema shepardi
CCCCCCCCCTCCCCCCCCCCCCAAAAAAATTGCTTCCTGGATCCACCCTACCTTCCACCCGACCAAAATAAACACAGTTAAAAACAGAGATTGAATATCAGTTTCCCAAACATCGGCAAGTTTGTTCCACGGCTATTAAAAATCCTTATTTTTAAAATATGTTTGATAGTACCATAATTTGTTCCGGATTTATCACGTGCAGGATCCGCCTTAAGAATGCGACAGTAACTAGACACAGCATCACGTAACACATAACAAGATCAGCGCAGCACCGGAAGTGAGAGCAGCCGCCAAACTCGTATTTAGTAAAAAGTGGAGCAGACGTCTACTGACGCACTCTCACTCGTAGGAACAAGGGAAATATTCGCAGACATCTACTGACGCATTCTCACTCGTAGGAACAAGGAAAATATTC
Source organism: Timema shepardi (assembly GCA_902151425.1). Taxonomy (NCBI): domain Eukaryota; kingdom Metazoa; phylum Arthropoda; class Insecta; order Phasmatodea; family Timematidae; genus Timema; species Timema shepardi. The sequence goes on from CABFVX010008023.1 coordinate 8,733, forward strand.
GCAGGCATCTACTGACACACTCTCACTCGTAGGAACTAGGGAAATATTCGCAGGCATCTACTGACGCACTCTCACTCGTAGGAACTAGGGAAATATTCGCAGACGTGTACTGACGCACTCTCATTCGTAGGAACAAAGAACATATTCGCAGGCATCTACTGAGGCACTCTCACTCGTAGGAACAAGGAAAATATTCGCAGACATCTACTGACGCACTCTCACTCGTAGGAACAAGGGAAATATTCGCAGACATCTACTGACGCACTCTCACTCGTAGGAACAAGGGAAATATTCGCAGACATCTACTGACGCACTCTCACTCGTAGGAACAAGGAAAATATTCGCAGGCATCTACTGACGCACTCTCACTCGTAGGAACTAGGGAAATATTCGCAGGCATCTACTGACGCACTCTCACTCGTAGGAACAAGGGAAATATTCGCAGACGTCTACTGACGCACTCTCACTCGTAGGAACTAGGGAAATATTCGCAGACGTGTACTGACGCACTCTCACTCGTAGGAACAAGGGAAATATTCGCAGACGTCTACTAACGCACTCTCACTCGTAGGAACTAGGGAAATATTCGCAGACATCTACTGACGCACTCTCATTCGTAGGAACAAGGAAAATATTCGCAGGCATCTAGTGACGCACTCTCACTCGTAGGAACTAGGGAAATATTCGCAGGCATCTACTGACGCACTCTCACTCGTAGGAACAAGGGAAATATTCAGCAGACATCTACTGACGCACTCTCACTCGTAGGAACAAGGGAAATATTCGCAGACGTCTACTGACGCACTCTCACTCGTAGGAACAAGGGAAATATTCGCAGACGTCTACTGACTCACTCTCACTCGTAGGAACAAGGGAAATATTCGCAGACATCTACTGACACTCTCTCACTCGTAAGGAGAGGGGGAATGCGCATTCTTGTGTACCTATACATCTCTCTGAAAACTAAAACCTGCGCTAATACTAAACTAAGCACGAATTTCATGATAGTTACATGTTTTGTTAATATTTATCGTGATAGTCTCTTATTATTACTATTAGCGCCGCGTCTTACTATCCGTTTGGGTTGTATGCATATGTACTAATTACTCGAATGTGTAAACGATTAGGAAGGTTGAATCTAGATTAAGTGTACACGCATTTGCGTGGAAGGAGGGCGGAAAAACCACCCTCAGTACACAGTCTTGAGAGTTGGCCGATCTCAAAGCGATATGTAGTCGACTTGTCGTGGAAAACGCTCGCGCGTGTGAACGAACATTCCCTGGACGCGCAACCAGTACGTGCACGCTCGTGGCCGGTGGTCGGTTGACCTTGAGTCCATCCTCTTGTCACAATGACAAGTCCTGGCTGCTCAGCTGGGATGTACTCGGCCACAGCTGTTGCGAGGCAAACCTAAAAGAACCGACACCCCCGATCATTTGTTCATGCCCCGAAAAACGTTCATCTCAAAAAATGTGTAAGATGAGAAAATTATTTACGGAAAATTGTCCAACTACTGTTAGAGGAACTATGCTGGCGGCCGGGATTCAATCCTCGGTCCCGGCATAGATTTATCTGATTACCAAACCCTTCCTTCACCTCTGACAAGACATCTTGTGAATGTGGGGAATGCCAGGCCTCCACCGTGGTTCGGATCCCACGTTAAACTGTAGGTCCTCCATTTCATCTCACAATCACCCTAACATTACACATTAGCGTAAGTGCGTATAACCCGAACGGGTAGTAAGACGCGGTGCTAAAAAAAAGGCACTTTCTGAACTAAATTAGTATATCGGCACTCGATTAATGAACTAGTATTAAACTTGTACAGGCACAACACTAGGCCCCAGGCCATTAACTCATCACTGTGAAGGGGGAAACTCACATTTCACCAATTATAGATTTTTCAGCCATGATGGCAATCAAACTCGGGACCCTTGGCCCAGTAGACCGACTGAGCTAAGGTGACTTGTTAACTCGCTACCAGTTCGGGATATACGCATCTGTATTAATTACGCTGATGTGTTTGGGAACTAAGAGGAACACCCGTAGTTGCGTGGAGGGGAGAGTGAAAAAAAAATAAGGGGGGAAAAAACACTCAATACACCCTACCGGGATTCGAACCGGCAGCTAGTTTAATGAGAGATTGGCGCTGTGGATCTTTCGAACACCAAAGAGGGTTAAGAGAATTCACTATTATATACATTCACGTATTCATACTTCAAGTCAAGAGATCTACGGCTGTCACTCTAGATAGATATTATCAAAACCTAGGGATAAAAAATAAGAGCACTTATCTGAGGTATAGTTAAATGTTATCAAATTTGACCGTAAAGAGTTGTATTTTCCAAATGGTTCTAAATTTGAAAATGTGACTGTAGTAGCCACCACATTCTAACCAACAAAAAAACAACACCAGAAATAAATATTACTTTTGTATAAAAATAAAAATCCGTCTAGGATTTTATTCAGGGTATCGATTTTTATATGACAAATATATCCATGAATCTTTATTCATCAAAACATATTTTAACTAACTTCATTCCTCAAGGAAGAATGATGCTTTTACATAACGTTATTATGACTTCTATAAACAGAAAACTTATTTTTATTACAACTTATGAGTCACCGAACACACACACACAAAAGCTGCAATACCAGTGAATTGTGATTTAGCTCATTCTGTTGTACCAATTCAGAACTAAAATAATCAAAGTCGACATATAATGGTCGTGCTTCATGATTATAATTCAATTACCTTAAATAGTTTTAAAAAACTACGTTGGAAAATAGTGTCTGTAGCGTTGTGATAGATTCCCAACTAAATAACTCGTAGAATGAGTTCAAATAAAGTAAAGTGTTTCAACAATGTGAAGAAAAGCTTGCGTTAATCGTGCCCAGACTTTATTTACATCGACTTTGGAGTGTGAGAGAATACCACTGCCATCTGTGAGCCTCCACGCAAACTCTTTGCGATAACCACGTTGTTCAACACGATTGTGGCAATGCCAGTAACAATGAATCTTTAAAGAAAGCTAATTGGTAGTTAATTTCTACATTATTATGGTATATACAAAACCTTTGGGAAACGAAACAAACATAAAGTTAATTAATTTGAAGTGGTAATAAATACATTGTTTTCATTCTCAAGTCTATAAATAAACAACAAAATGTCCCTGTACAATAGGGTGGAATTAAAACAGGGTTTAAATAATATTTTTTTTTAAATTAAGTTTACTAATAGGGCGCAAAAGTTGCCTTTTATGATCACTTTTAATACTGCAGAATTTTGAAGCTCTATGAAAATGTTTTGAGGTGCCGCACGGTCCTTAAAAAATTAACTTTTAAGTAAAAAAGCCCAATTTTTTTTAAAAGTGTTTCTACTATAATTTTCATTTTAAACACTTTATATAATATTGTTGACAAATATAAAAACATATTTTCATTTAAACCGTTGAAAGTTTTCCAAGAAGATATTTATTTGAGAGCAATATATTTGTAAATATATCATATTTTGGTGATTTTTTATGGAATTTCAATTAATACAGTTATACTATCCAAAACAGATATAAATATTTTACTTGTGGATATATATGTGTTATAAAAGAAACACATTCACTACAGGATAAAATTTGTCGCTCTATATAAGTATATTATATTAAAAATATTCAATAGAATAAGAAAAATTAACTTTTATTGTTAAAAAATAACATTGTCATTTTACTTTATATTGAAATGAACCTTAGTTTCAAATATTGGCATCAATTTCTGCGATTCTATTTTCGTTTTTTAAAAAGCCATCTCTGGTGAGGCCCCACATACAGCCAATGATGATTCAGTAGCTAATTTCACCATCCTTTCAATGGCTTGCGTATGACACGGATAAAAAGGAAAGTCTACTGGTGGGAGGTTGTTATAAACAGTTTTAATTCCTGCTCACTTCTGCGCTTGGTCATTGGTGGCCCTGTTACTTTGATGTCATACCAAGTGATCATATCAATATGGTCTTGAAGTTTATAGCTGGAATAACAAATGTTCTCATTCCTTCTTTGTGTCCCGTCCTGGCTTCAAGTGGTCGACGTAGGCCTAGCTTTCTCACGTGTCTGCGTTCGTCAGATATCAAGCACAGCAGAAGGTTTTCAGATGCTGCAAAGTAATCATTTCTTTGAATGACTGGATCAATTACATTCCGAAGTTGCTCTGGGAGGTAAAGGGAATACTTTATAAGTCTCCATAAGTGCTTTGAGACATGACTACATGATGGTTTCAGATTTATGTTGAACCAAACAGGTGCACTTACTTCAAGAATGTACTCTGCCATTGAATAAAGATTTGCTGTCCCCAGATACAAACGAAGTAGGTGATTTGTCAGCCACCTTGAATGCGCAAGTTTACATGGTTTCCTCATAGATAGATCATAAGAGCACATGACACTAGAGATTGCTTGGCACATTTCCAATCAATATTGTTAGTCTGTGTTCAAGTCCCCCATAGCTTCCAAGAGAGGAAGGCTACTTTCAATTGATGCGAATTCAACTACTGGGAGTTCTTCAGGGCTCTCAAGTTTCTTGCCTATTTAACCACCAAACTCATTCGGTCCTTTTGTCTTTCCATCCAGAAAACAAGAGAGGTTCGGTTCATTTCCATGAAATAGACAAATAGTTAGTTGTAACGGCTTTCCTACTTATTTTTTTTTAGTAAAGAGATGACACCATTTGTAGTTCCAGTATTAGTCACAGTCCCATCACATCCTAAAGTAGTTATGTCTATGGGTCGGTTTTTAACATTATAAAACGACAAATGTTATCCGTAATATCCTTTCCAGTGCTAGAACGTGGGTCCACATGTCCCAAATATTTCGATCCAGAATCTTCAATAAGTGAGACATGTTCTTCTATAAAGGTTTTTTTTGTAATATTTGCTCCCTATCTTTTCCTCTACTAAAGTTTCGTCTCGTTTTCCGTCAAAATAAATTATTTTGTTAGTTATTATTATTATTATTATTATTATTAGGGCCGCGTCTTACTACCATTTCGGGTTATACGCACTTACGCTAAAGTGTAATGGTAGGGTGATAGTGAGATGAAATGGAGGACCTACAGTTTAACGTGGGATCCGAACCACGGTGGAGGCCTGGCATTCCCACACATTCACAAGATGTCTTGTCAGAGGTGAAGGAAGGGTTTGGTAACTTTTATTAGTTGTTGTAGTGTTTTCATTATGGCCTTCTATGCAGCTTTTTCGATTCTTTGGCCATTTTCTTCTAATATTCATTCTATAAATTACTTTACTTTTGTCCTCTTCACTAATGAGGCCATTATCCTGAAGAAATGCACTTGCATTTGCTGTAGCAGCTCTATTAGAAAAACAAGTACGATCACATACTGAATTTACAGATGGCAATTTAATGCGCATTTGCGAACTTGGTGTTGCAATTGCAAAGATTTTGAAGCCACAATATCATTTGCTTCTGATTTCATGTCTTCTTCATATTCCGCGTTTGCCTAGTCTGTACTGTTTTTGCCATTGCCATTTTTACTTTACTGTTGCAAGATATAACCAAAAGAGATCAACACTACTGTCCATACAGCGTATAACCCGAACGGTTGGTAGCACCCGGGCTAAATCAATAATAAAAAGTTATAGTGTCTAACAGAAAAAGAAAGACTAGATGAAAAAACAACTAAAATGAGATTGTTTCATATTGTAACTGTAGTTCCACATCATATCATGGAGCTCAGAAAGCCACCGACTGGAATGGAACTTGGGGAGTTCCCCCTCCCTGCCCACTAAGCGGCGCTTGTCACAGCTTGTTCAAGGTCGCACATTACCTCAGCTATGCTACTACTTGTCATGATATTGATGGAACGAACAACATCACAGTTAAATATTAAAGTAAAAATAAATTAGTAAAAACAATTTCAAATATGTAAAAGATGTGCAAAAATCACTCAACTTGTTTGTGGCTCAAAAAAATTATTTGTTTGATTTGATATTTTTGTCAATTGACAACAAGAGTCCAGCGTTTATTTTTATCTTTATTAGAAATTTTTATTCAAAAAAATATGGTCTTCGTAAAATTAAAAAAAAATCATAAATGTATTAAACTTAAACCCGTTTGCGGCACCTCAAAAACTTTTCTGATTGCTTTGATGTTTTAGTAAGTTCATTTATTACAGTATTAAAAGACAAGTTTATATCGCTATTAGACACTTGAATTTAAAAAAACAATTTTTTCATTTCTCCCTAGTGTACAGTAGTCCCGTGACTTCTTTGGTGCTGACAACTGACAGTCAACATTTAGGTATATACCTAAATTTTGACTGTCAGAAGTGACAGCTGCTATACACATGTTTTTTGCAGATCATATTGTCCGGCGTAGGGATACATAATTTGGTCTGGTAACTTTTCAAAGCCATCAGAAGTCAGCTGTGAAGTGTCGGTCATCACCAAAGACGCTAAGGGGCTACTGTACAAGCAGAGAAGATTTGTTACGAACCGGAGCGGTACTTTAATCTTTGTGCTCCAAGTAAGAATCCCCCTGATACTGTACCAGTGTATGAACTCGACTGTAGGGGTCAAGACTCAAGAATGAACGAACATAGTCTCCGGGTTATCTCAAGACATTCTTGTATCTTGGAGCGCCAGCTTACGAGAGGAAAGACACGAGTAACCAACCAACCAGACGGTTTTATCTCAACAAGACTGTTGGAAGGGTCGGTCACGCACTTTGACTAAGCAACTATTTTTAAGGGGGGGTGTTAGTTACGTGGAAGAGCATTGAAACCCGTTGACAGACTTTTTATTTTTAGAAATCCCACTTCTTTTTTTAAAGAAAGGGTTTGATATTTTTTTAAATATGTTCAATGCGTTCCTGAACAAGTTTTTTTTAGCACTGCGTCTTACTAACCGTCCGGGTTATAAACCTATATACTAGTTACATTAATGTGTTAAGAGATTATGAAGGTTTAGTTTAGATTAGGTGTACCCACATTTGTGTGAAGGAATAGTGGTGCACCAGTTAGAAAAGAAGAAAAAACAGCAGCAGTACAGTCCAATGTTTGTAGGAAGGGCCCTATTTGACAGCTAAGAAATTCACTAGCGCTATTTCCACATGTTCATACATAAAGTTATGTGAGCGGCAACTATCACTTTTGAAGGATATTATCTATACCTATCAAATAACAGTAATCCGCTTCGATGGACGCATGGTCTAAGGCGTTACTCTCGCAGTAGACTAGACAGCCAATGACGAGGAGATCTAGGTTCGAATCTCAGTCATGTTTAGTGGGGGTGGTTTTTCCAATATGGTTATCCTCTCCCTCCATGCAAATGCGGATAAGCTTCCCCTTTAAATATAAGCTTTCTTGTCCCTAAAACCATAGCGTAATTAGTACATACGTGGGTGCTAAAAAAAAATTTTTTTTTTAGCAATTTAGGCTACAAATAAAATTGAACTATACACCCGGCAGGAATTCGAACCCCGACCTACCAGTAAGCGATGAACCAAACTAAATGAGACTGGCATTAATTCAGCGATGAAACGTAAGTTCACCCTTTCACATTGATACATTAACGAACGGGACTAGATGTTGTGCTTGTCCCAAGTCATAAGTTACTACTTAGCACCGCGTCTTACTACCCGTTCGGGTTAGTTTAACGTGGGATCCGAACCACGGTGGAGACCTGGCATTCCCCACATTCACAAGATGTATTGTCAGAGGTGAAGGAAGGGTTTGGTAATCAGATAAACCTATACCAGGAACGAGGATTGAACCCCGGACCCCCAGCACAGAAGTCCGACACCTTACCCCTAGACCACCAGGTCATCATAAGTTAGAATTAGATTATAAGGTATATTATGAAGCTGCGACAAGCCTAGCAAGCCAAGCCGGCGGTGGAAAATAATATATGGCTTGAATAAAAAATTGACCCAAGTCACAGTGGGTGTAGAAAAAATGCATTCAGCGCGTTCACCGATGAGGATGATTCCTCAGTTGTCATTCCTCGAACGGCCAGCAGAAATAACCTATGACCTCACTCTCCTTTGAAACGGGGGCATGTGTAACGTCCAACGGGCCAACTGTTCGATATGGATATTATCCCTCTGTTTATTCCTCGGAACCACTTATCCTCGATCTTAAGTAGCAGCTATTAATTAATACAAGTACAGTCTGTCCTCACACAAAGTAGACCTCGAGACACTTCAAATATCACGAACGATGGATACGTGAGATTACACAATGAATCCTCCACGACCACGACTGCGTCACACAACAGATTTGTACCTTGAATTTCTTACGAATGAACATTTAGAACATATTTAAAAAATACAATTTAGTGTGTTGTGCTCAACACTGATAACATTTTATTATATTACCAGTATTTTCCCCTCATCGTTCTGTTTCTTTAAACCTAGTCTGTACTTGCCTGTCGCCTATAAGGGTAGGTGTATCGTATTAATGTATCTAGAGTGTAGAAGGCTTATTTACCGATCCAGGGAGAAGGGTCTGTATTAATGTATCCAGAGTGTACCATGGAGAAGGGTCTGTATTAATGTGTCCAGAGTGTACCATGGAGAAGGGTCTGTATTAATGTGTCCCAGAGTGTACAAAGCTTGTTTACCGAGCCAGGGGGAAGGGTCTGTATTAATGTGTCCCAGAGTGTACAAGGCTTGTTTACCGAGCCAGGGAGAAGGGTCTGTATTAATGTGCCCCAGAGCGTACAAGGATTGTTTATCGAGCCAGGGAGAAAGGTCTGTATCAACGTGTCCCAGAGCGTACAAGGCTTGTTTACCGAGCCAGGGAGAAGGGTCTGTATTAATGTGTCTCAGAGCGTACAAGCCAGGGAGAAAGGTCTGTATTAATGTGCCCCAGAGCGTACAAGGATTGTTTATCGAGCCAGGGGGAAGGGTCTGTATTAATGTGTCCCAGAGCGTACAAGGCTTGTTTATCGAGCTAGGGAGAAGGGTCTGTATTAATGTGTCTCAGAGCGTACAAGCCAGGGAGAAGGGTTTGTATTAATGTGTCTCAGAGCGTACAAGCCAGGGAGAAAGGTCTGTATCAACGTGGCCCAGAGCGTACAAGGCTTGTTTATCGAGCCAGGGAGAAGGGTCTGTATTAATGTGTCTCAGAGCGTACAAAGGCTTGTTTACCGAGCCAGGGAGAAGGGTCTGTATTAATGTGTCCCAGAGTGTACAAGGCTTGTTTACCGACCAAATAATGAATGCACGGGACGCACGCAGCGGCCGGGTCAATTACAAGAGTTGCCCCCCATCTAGCAGGACAAGTTGTCACTTGCAGACAGATGCGTGCGACCAGGGACGAGTCCCACCGACACTGGACAAGGGCCACGCCCACTTGGGACAAGCAGACACAAATAACACCACCAGAATAATTTGTACTTTCCCCTCCGAGCGATAAAATCGGTGGTAAGAAATGAGCGAGATTCGAATAAAACTATGATAAAATATATCCTAAACAATCGGTGAGATAATAAATAACTCTTATTACTTTGTAGAAGGTGACCTGGCGGTCTAGAGGTAAGGTGTCAGACTACTATGCTGGGGAGTCCGGGGTTCAATCCTCGGTCCCGGCACAGATTTATATGATTACCAAACCCTTCCTTCACCTCTGACAAGACATCTTGTGAATGTGGGGAATGCCAGGCCTCCACCGTGGTTCGGATCTCACGTTAAACTGTAGGTCCTCCATTTCATCTCACAGTCACCTTACCATTAAACATTAGCGTAAGTGCGTATAGCCCGAACGGGTAGTAAGACGCGGTGCTAGTAATAATAATAATTTTAAATGCCAAGGTCATCCAAAATGTCATTGACTAGTAGATTGGGGGTTGAATTGTGGTCATATATATTGAGGGTAGTCTTACATAAAAAACACATTATTCCCACTCTCCCTCCACGCAAATGCGGCTACACTTTCTCTTAATAATACCTTCCTCAACATTGACACATTAACTTAATTACAGCGCGTGCGTATATCTCCTGATTAGCAAATTGAACCCGGAGAAGAAGAAACCAGTGAGATGTTTCATATCGTAGAGCATCGGTTTGTGAAGCTAAGACATGAACCCTGAGGAAAGCTTCGAGATGTGGTACTGGAGGAGAATAGATAGGATAAAGTGGACAGATCCGCGTGACTACTCCCAATATGATCATCGCTGATGGAACTGCGGCTCTGATGGAGAAAGAATTTATCTTAGCTCTCCCTTACAGTTAACTGTTGCCAAATCTCCTCGCTTTCAGTTACGTGTGAAAGTGGCGGGCTGGGGTAAGAAGGAGCTACTGGCAACATCGACCAACCAGCGTTGCGAAACTTGTCTTATATTTGTGGGGGGATCGACCACACTAAGACTAGAGAATAGCAACGCTGTTTCTCAACAGTAACCATGCAGTTCCCTCGGCAATGATATCCAGTGAAATGAACTTATACGAAGAGTCAATGAAAAGAAAACAAACCATTCTGCAGGCGATCACACGAAGATAAGACCAACTGGATGGGTCACGTTATGATAGTTAATATCGTACTGAGTGACGTCATAAAAGGAAACATGGAAAGTTAAAAAAGGGGGGGGGGGGTTGAGAAGACCACGAATGTATTTCATCTATGACCAAAACAAGATGGAGTTTCAGGATATAAAAAAAAGGAAACTTCTTACAAAACATACCTTTTTTTTTACATCCATTACAGTTTCCAGCCTGTGGTCAGTATTTTATTCAAGACATATATTTTCCACTACCGGCTTGCTAGACCCGTCGTAACTTCATATACCTTATAACATAACACAACATCCAGTCCCCAGCCGTTAATTTATAACTACTATTATTATTATTATTAGCACCATGTCTTACTACCCGTTCGGGTTATACGCACTTACACTAATGTGTAATGGTAGGGTGATTGTGAGATGAAATGGAGGACCTACAGTTTAACGTGGAATCCGAACCACGGTGGAGGCCTGGCATTTCTCACATTCACAAGATGTCTTGTCAGACGTGAAGGAAGGGTTTGGTAATCAGATAAATCTGTGCCGGGACCAAGGATTTAACCCCGGCCACCACCACAGAAGTCTGACACCTTACCCCTAGACCACCAGGTCACCAATTTATAACTGTGAAAGGGTAAACCCATATTTTCATCGATAATTCTTCATCCACGCCGGAAATCGAACCCGGGACCCTTAGCTCCGTGGACAGACACGCTACCAACTGGGCTAAGGTGTCGGTCCCTAATTAAACATAACGTAGGATCCAATCTGGACACGATAACGTACCTGTCGTAAGAAACAACACTTTATAAACATTAACTCGCTTAAATAGGGGTTATAAGACCCCGAAACGGAGAACATCTTACAACGCCCTCTTTCTGAAACCTCTCAGCAGACATGCTTTGTCCCCGTGTGAGTTCATAAAAGTGCTCGCGTGTTAACTTGACTCGGACAGACCAGACAATGGCTAGAAGAGTATCCGTCGTCATCCATCTCCTATAGCGGTTCATTGCCTCCAAACACACAATGCCCATTCAGCTATTATGACACATCACACATTTTATTTAAAAGCTACGTCCCGTCCCGCGAGCAACAATTCGTTAAACAATGACTTCCAATAATATTGGACGGTTTATCCCCAAGACATTCTTTTGTCGCTTCGGAACATAATGTTCTTGGTCAACAGTGAACTACGGCGCTAAACTCGGAATATTGTTTTGTTGGTTTTTCGTTTAATTTATTTGAGGTATTTAAGATGGACTTTATGAACGAACTGATTATATCGGTACACGACTTAAAAAACTAACTCTAAAACAGACACAACATCCAGTCCCCCACCCACTATTTCATTACTATTAAAGCGAAAACCCACATTTTACCAATGATCTTTTTTTTTCGGGAATGCCGGGAGTAGAACCCTGGAGGGTATATGAAAATACCTTTCCTGACAAAATGTGTAAGCCTTTTCACTCTTACTAATAGAAATTAACGTGTGCTGATATAATCAGTCGGTTCATAAAATGCACGTTAAGCAACTCAAATGAATAAAAAGTAGTAAGCTTAGATGTTCTTTTCACCAGAGCAGGCAGTGAGACCCTTAGCGGGGGGGAGACGATTGAAAGGAACTGAAATCCACATTACGTGAGGCATCTATGACTGATTTTACATTTTTTAAATAAATATGCTACAAAGTAAAGGAGAATATGCCAGCATTAAGGTTTTTTTAAAGCTTTTTTTCTGAAATGTGTTAAGATTTTAATTACGCCACAGTAATAACGTGAAAATTAAAGAAGCACTCTAGAAAGATTCTTGTTTACCTAGATCTGCTTACTATTTACTCGACATGGATTCCCTAAAGGGAAATAAAGAGGAACTCACCTTTGCTCTTGGTAGCGGAAGATGTCCCACCAAATCCGGGCAGCTTCCTCCACCCCTTCCTGGACCAGAACCCTTGAGACTTTGGACTGCCCGGGGTCTGGACTTGATGGGGCTGCTTGCCGAGCAAGGGCGAATATCCCCCACTCGACGTGGTGTAGACACTCCCGCCGGACACCGGGGTCACCGACCGGGGGAGACTGGACCTCCCTCGAGCGATCGCCGGAAACCTCATGAGGCTCGCCGCACTCTGGTAGCTCGTCGACGATCCTCCACTGAACCCGCTGTCGTGGTCCCCCGAGGGAAGGAGACAGCAACTAGCGGGGGACAGGAGCTCGTCCGTCGGACCCACCGCCTGCAGGTCCTCCAGGAGCGTCCGGTCTACGGACGGCGCGTGACGGCACCCCACCCGACTTTCCCACATCGTCATCGTCGTCATCCGGAGGTGACGGCGGTGGCATGAGGAACGCCTCCGTCGTCAGCTTGAGCTGTTCGAGGACGCGGCGGTGCGTCGAGTGCACTTGCCTCACCTCCTCCTGAAGGACGCTTTGAGGTAGAGACACGACGGACTGATTCACTTCTTTTTGGGCGGACATCGAGCAGATCGCGGATACGTCGTTGATCTCTTCGTAAATGTTCTCCTCTGTCCCGTAGCGGGTAACGTACGAGTGTCTGTGGTTCCTGTCGTTCGCGTGCCTACCCTTGCGGGCGCCGGTACGAGACCGCGATGGACCCGGGTCATAGTAAGCGTAAGAGTAGTCGTGAGGGGCGTAGTCCTCCGGGTCCTTGCGGCGAATCGTGGGGCGACCCGAGACTTCTCTGTGTACGGTCACGGGCACGAGCAGTTTGGACGAGGAAGGCACGGGAGGGTGATGCTCGACGAAGGCGTCGTTGTAGAACTGCGCCGTGCCATCGAGGGCCTCGAACCGCCGGCGCAGCTCGGGTGTGACGACGGCCGCCGCGGCACCGTCAGGACGGACGAAGTAGGCCTGGTCCGGGGGCGGGCAGCAGCCGCAGTCGTCGTCGGAGTGAAAGCCCCTGTTGATACCGTGTTCCGGGGGCGGGTAGGGCGGAGGCGGGGGGAATTGCAAGAAGGGGCAGTCGCGGGGGCGTCTGTAGAGGCGGACTGCCGTACCTCGCTGAGTACATGGACTCGTCCATCATAGCGTCCAGACGCTCCATGCTGCATTGTGCAGCTCACTCGTCACCGCCTGCGGACAAACAACTGTTATATAGTGAAACTATGGTTCATTGTCTGTGGTTCCAGTGGCACACCAAGAAATATTATTAGGGAGGAGCATATTATCACGTACCGAAGCTATTATTTCCTATTTCTGTACTTTATCCCAAATGGGGAATTTTAAGGGCGCTTTCAGTGTGTATGAAGAGAAATCTTTTGTACCGACGGTGGCCGCGTGGGTCTAACGTGCTAATCTCGTGTTGGACTAGAATGCCGAAGACGGGGGAGATCGGGGTTCAATCCTGGTCAGGTGCATTGAGGTTTGTTTGCCAAAATGGTTTTCCACTAGGCCTCCACGCAAATGCGGGCGCGTTTTCTGCAAATTAAGCCTTCATAACCCCTAACCTATTAACGTAATTAGCACATAGGCTGATTCTGGATTATAGAGTGGGACGGTTGTCTAGAATATATTGTCTAGGAATCGTAGAGTTCTGGTTGTAGATACAGTAGCCCCATGGCTTCTTTGGTGCTGACTGACAGCTCACAGCTGACAGCTAAAAGCTTTGAAAAGTTACCAGACCAAAATTATGTTTCCCTACGCCAAACCATATGATCTGCAAAAGCATGTGTTTAGCATCTGTCACTACTCACGGTCAAAATTTAGGTATATTCCAAAATTTTGACTGTCATAAGTCAGCTGTGAACTGTCAGTCAGCACCAAAGAAGCCATGGGGCTACTGTACATACTGTATTTAAATTCTGAACGGGAAAGTGGAAAATTTGGATAGGCCGTTTGGAGGCAGGTTGTAGGCGTAAATGATACCATGAGAGGAATCCTCGCTATTTAGACCTTGTGGTTCGTACACTCTATTCGCCTTGACAGATTACACCATACCCCTATACTCCATTCACGGTAGGGATTACTCTTTAAAAGGTCTTTTTTCCTACCAATATCCCACTATATAATAGATTTCTGGTAGGGAAAAAGGCCTTTCAGAGAACAATTCTTATGGTGAACAGACTCTACCTTATAAGCTACTCCATGGTGGAACTATGAAAAGGCACGCTTGGAATTTCCGGGGTAAACGAAGGGGTACGCGGGGTTTAGTTGCTTTTAAAATATAATCTCAGATTTTATAAATTATAATTAATATTAAAATTTTCCGGGAAATTTTGATTAGGAACATTTTACGCGGTGGCGGCTTGCAGTTGAATTGTGGAGGGGGCACAGAGAGTCTATAATATAAATATCAATTAGTGTGTTAATAAATGGTAGAGAAGGAGGGGACAAAATATGTTTTTAGCAAATACTCGGGCCACCCTTAAAAATATTTTAATTAACTTATTGATGATAAAAAAATATTGAAAAATGAACCAAACGGGTATAAAAAAAGATTGTATTAATTTGTTTCTTTAGTAATAATAATAATAATAATAATAATAATAGGGGATGTTCCTTCTCACAACTCTAATTTTTATATTAAATGACAGTGGTTGGAAACTGGTTTATATCGCTTCAATTTTCAGTCTATCGCGAAATAAACAACATTGTCATTAAAAGTTTATTTTTTTTCGAGTCTTCTAAACTCGCAAATATACCAAGTACTTTTAAATAATATAATTGAAGGCGATTAAAATTACAGTGATCGAACATAATCGGTAATTTTTTATATGAAAATTAGATAATATAATATGAACATATAGGTTTTATTTATTTCTCATATAGAAAGCTGGAGACATAAGCTTTGTGAAACGAAATAATAGGTATATACATTGTTATAGGAACACTACACCATAGATCATATTAAATTAAATAATACGCAAGGTTACTTACTATATGGCGTTAAGAACTAGGAGCACTGCTACAGGGAAATTGAGAAAAGAGAAACATCTTTGTCCATCAAACAGCATACCAATCAAATTCATTTTCAAAGATCTGAATTAAACAGTACATATATTTGCTTATAGTCCATAAATTATTGGTTTTATAAAAATATATTTCAACTAAATTTTTTTTATCTTTACTATTATTATTATTAGCACCGCGTCTTACTACCCGTTCGGGTTATACGCACTTACGCTAATGTGTAATGGTAGGGTGATTGTGAGATGAAATGGAGGACCTACAGTTTAACGTGGAATCCGAACCACGGCGGAGGCCTAGCATTCCCCACATTCACAAGATGTCTTGTCAGAGGTGAAGGAAGGGTTTGGTAATCAGATAAATCTGTGCCGGGACCGAGGATTGAACCCCGGCCGCCAGCANATCAGATAAATCTGTGCCGGGACCGAGGATTGAACCCCGGCCGCCAGCACAGAAGTCTGACACCTTACCCCTAGACCGCCAGCTCACCTACTACAGCTTTACAATGATAAGTTTTTTTTTATCTCAAATAGTTGCGGAGAAATGATTAAAAGTGGAAAATTTCCCCCATCATAAGAAAATGAGATGCCATCTTGTTTATAATAATAAAAAACAGTATTTAAATTTTTTTTAATAATCAAAATCGTTAGCGAATTTCAAGAAAATGGATTTTCTTCTTTTTTTTTGACCTTGTAAACTAGGTACCCTTAAATTTAGGGTTAATTTTCTAATTTCGAAAATCACGCGGGGAGCTTTATGAAAGCCCGATATACCAAGTTTTGGCCCAAACTGTTAAATAGTTTCGGCTCTAGCCCGAGGTACAAACAGACGTAATCGATAAAACCGCCATTTTGGTTTCATGGGGTCATAATGAAACGTCTACATTTGTCAAAATCTCGAGTTCGATTTTTTTTTACAATCACAATACTTTCTCTCTGGGAAAAAATAAATAGGAACAAAAGTAGGGTCAAGAAACGATGTATGATTGAGGGAGCTTTGACAAGTCTCATAAGTCGAAGGGTTGCCGACATCTGATCTTCGAGAAGATCAAATTCATATAGTTTGAATTTGTATTAAAATTCAGTGGCGGCTCGTGTATAGGCACTGCGAAACTGCAGCACCCCCTATTTCCACTTGATATTATCGATAATATTTAATATAATTAGTCCTTTTTTCTGTAATTCTTTATTTATTTTTGTAGTACAATATATATATATATCCCTTAAGCTTAGTGTCAGTACTTCAGTAGTCATCCCCCAGTTTATGAAAAAGATACAAAAATCTTTGTATGGAACTGTTCAATTCACAGTGCCAGCGACGTGGTGTTTGACTGTTGTGCACATGAGCACAAAGGAGGGGGTGGGAAGGAATGCGGGACTGCCAGGTAGAAAGAGCACTGTTGCTCTCGCAGTGCCGGCTCTGGCATGATGGTGGAAGGAAGTATTTTTTACTCAGTGTGTGCTGTGCTTAAAAACCGTGTACCATATTCTTAAATGTGATGAAGTGTAGAAGAGTGTAGAATTAGATTATTATTCTGCTTCCAGCTATTCTATTTGAGTAATTTTTTTTCTGTTATTTTATTTAACAGAAAGACTAAATGCGCTTGCAGTACTTTCAATGGAAAAAAAATTCCTTAATTGTCATCCAGAGATCAAGGAAGGAGAAAATTATTGAACTTTTTGCGCAAATTAAAACAAGAAGAATGGATTTCATTTTTAAATGAATAGATCAATCTTGAACTGTAACAATTTATGTTAAAGCAAGTAAAAAAATGTTGTTTTTATGTTAAGATTTTATCAAGTTCCTGAATAAATTTTCTTTTTATACATGTTTTTTTTAAATTCCTTTTACACAACTTTAAAACAGGGGCTAAAAATTTTCTGGAGCTGCACCCACACTAATTTTAGCTACGAGCCGCCACTGGTAATTATTTAGAAACTTGAAGATGGCGGAGGGGGAGGGGGTTATTGGAGGTATGCAAATCCTCACCCACCCTTTCTTTCCCTACCCCTGGCGCGTCAATGACTGGTTGTTTTTCGACTCGGACCTGTCACTGCCCCGATGGGATACTACCTACAAAAAGAAGAGCAGAGGGGGCGGTGTCGGAACCTGTTTGGGAACGCGTTAGCGCGCAGAACACACTGTAATTAAACCAGCCGTAACAAAACATCGCGAATAACCTCTCCCGGAGAAGAATTGGCCGACAGTCGCAAGGCCCGGCCGGCCACACACGACGATGCAGGAGCAACGGATCAAACGAAATAATAACTTGTTTTGTATGTTGGGTTTGTATGCACCGCCGCCAGACTGGACGAAGATTCTAAGGACGTTCGAAGGTCACCATTTTTTTTTCAAACGCCGAAGCTAAATGAGGTATTTGTTGTCACAAAATAACTATTTATCCATCAAATAGCAATCTTCAATTTTCTTTTAAATCTCGACTCCAAAATTCGAGTTCACAAGTTTCTAAAATATATATATATATATAATATTTAAGTTAAAGTGAATATATTTAAAACTAAATTTAAAAATAATTATTATTGTTATCGCATCTTACTACCCGTTTGGGAATGTGTAATGGTAGGGTGATTGTGAGATGAAATGAAGGACCTACAGTTTAACGTGGGATCCGAACCACAGTGGAGGCCTGGCATT
>CABFVX010008024.1:0-26795 GCA_902151425.1 Timema shepardi
TTCCCTACCATAAATCTACTATATAGTAGGACATTGGTAGGAAAAAAGACCTTTCAGAGAGTAATTCCTACCGTGAATGGAATATATGTTATTGTGCTCATGTATACATTTATTTGGAAAAAAGTAAACAAAAAATCCTTGTATTATATGTTCTCCCATTGATTAGGCGATCCCCATTGACAGTTTTAAAACGTTTAATTGCTTGAGTGGTGATGAACTGTTCCCTTGGTCAATTGGTAGGAGGAAAAGCTTCATCCAGAAAAGATAATTTACGTTTGAAAGCACGTTCAAGTCGTTTCAACTCGCGAGGCCAGATGATAATAAATAAGAGTGACAGATAAAAAAGTATACTTTTCCTTTAATGTTTGTTTGCTCGTTAAGGAAACTCCATTGTTTATAGGAGTATAATACAATGTGATAAACCAATCAAAATTTATATGCAAACCTCAAACAAACAGAATATATGAGTATTATGGTCACAATGAACTTAGAATATTTGAGTAGAATAAGCAATTTATTATGTTCAATATTATATCGAATCATAATGAAGTAATACAATTTTTCTTTACTTACCCACGAATAAAAGGAACATTAATTAAGAAATTTAAACAAAGAATGGTATGGTGTACATCAAATTTGTTGTAGTACGGATGAAAATGTTGTACGTGTCAATTATGTATCGATTATTTGTTTTTTCAAATAATTTTCCTCCGCAACCAAGGTTAAAATGGCCAGACATTGAATAAACAACCTGTAACTATGAGGAGGACCAGAATAGGTCAGTTATACAAGAAAAAATTATTGTAGGAGCATTGTAAGACCGATTAGAAGGAAATGTGATAGTTCTATTATTGCGTTAGAGCTGAACGTCTGCACGGCAGTTTCTTGCCTGCCGAGGCGACCTCCTCTTTGATATGTTCGAATCCGAGCGGGTGTTCTAGCTGGAATGGTTTACTATTTTCCCTCAACGCAAATACCGGCTTTATAACCGTTGAATTCTACCATCATCATCTCTACCTACATTAGTAAAAATGCAGACGGGTATTAAGACCCACTTTAAAGAAAAATAAATACTAGTAAAGTTGTCGATGTTTGAATCCCGGCCGAGTGTAAGCCTACTGAGTGGTTTCTTTAATACCACCCTACTTCCCCTCAAATGTGGGTATATTTACTCTAAAAATACCTTCTTACTCCTATTGGTGTAAATATTTGGGTTGATCGTAAGGGTAGTAAAGTTTCACTGTTGTATCGGCTGACGCATAAACTACCACTTCCCTCCAATTTCTTGCTAATATTGTATTTCCATTGTTACTGTCAGGGAGATAACAATGTCTAGTATAGATACCAAGAGTAGAGAGGCCCTTGACACTTGATTGATTGCATCAGTGCACACCCACGTACACTCCGTTTGCATCAAAAGGCAGCAAACTTACCCTGACCTTGACACTATGATTTGGCAAATTACATGCAGTGGACGTAATTTCCCAAGACCTCAAGTTTAGTAGGACTTTAGGTCTTATAAATTTAGGTCCAATGAAGTTAGGTTTTGTGAAGTTAGGTCTTATGAAGTTAAAGCCTAATGCCTTTAGGACCACTGCTTGTTTGAACAGTTGAGGATATTTTAAAGAAATCCACAAAAAATTAGTTTTAGGTTCAGTCAAGTTAGGAACTATACAATTAGGTGCAGTGAAGTTAGGTCTTATTATTTAGGATCACTTCCGCATGCCCGATGTGCCTATAATATAGGGCCGTAGTGTAATCTATCAGTTAGCTATCACCTTTCATGGAAACTGGGTGTACATAATTTATTCTGATAATATATTTTTTGCTCACGCTTTTAAAACTTTCCATCGTATTTTTTCAATGGGTGACGTCAGGCGCAGCGAAGGAGGTGTAGGCGGCTCTCAAAAAGATGTCAGCACCAATTAATGAATAAGGCCACAGTGAATGTATACCAACATCCTCTCTGTTACTACTACAATACAACCATATATACTTTCTCATAAAATCTATTATAGTTTGTTACAAAATGTTCAAAAATCGTCTCTGTTAGTTACCCTTTAATGAATATTTATACAAAAACCTAGTATAAATGGTTATTTATCATGTAAAACACTACCCAGATATCCATTTCTGAACAAAGCTTTAAAATCCATTTTCGAAAAACTCGAAAATTTAAAACAATCAACCCTTAGAAAACTACTCTTAACCCTTAATCAAAATTGCTATTTCTCCTCGAGGAATGATCATTTTACAATTAAATATTAAGTTCGAACGATTTTTTGTTGTTCTAGTCCAAGGTACAAATGGGCCGAATTGTATAAGCCACCTTTATGAGCGGGAGCACATAAAATGTCAATATCCATCATAATCCATGTTAATTTTCCCAATAAAATACTTTGCCTATATGAAGAAGAATAAACCTACCTAAGTCGCACTGCACTTGATCGTTTGATCGTTATAGGAAGATCAAGATTTCAAATCCCGGCCGTGTGCACTAGATGAAATTAAGCATTGGCGATGGTGGTGTAGGTATGAGAAAGGGAGTTTTCTACCAAATGATTATATCACCCTTTTCCAACGTTAGTTTGGGTGTGTTTCCTCCAAGCTAGCCTACTCATTCTGTAACTCTTAGGATATGCGGATGATTTAGCTTTGTTGGGCAATAATATATTAAAGAAGTTGTTGCAATAAATGCAGAAATTTTATTAAAGGCTAGTAAGGAAGGTTTACAAGTGAACCCTGAAAAGACTATGGTAACACATATAATACAACTTTATAGGACGATAATAATAATAATAATAATAATAATAATAATAAAAGCTTATTTAGAACAAGACATCATTTTACATTTAATGCGTTTAAATATTTAGGTACAGTTTAAACTAGCAATAACGATATTATATTAAAATGAGGAAAATAATAACCAGCAATAACGATGTTAAATTAGAAATCAGGAAACAATACTGTTGGGAAATGCATGCTATTACTTGGTCAGTAAGTTGTTAACATCTCGGTTCCTTTAAAAGAATGTAAAACTCTGAATATACAAAACAATAATTTTACCGGTTGTTCTTTATGGGTGTGAAACGTGTTATTCTACCTTACATGTCGAAAACAAATTTAGACTGTTCGAAAACAAGGTGCTTTGTAAAATATTTGGTCCAAGAAGCGATGAGGCTGTTACATAATGATTGATAAGTTACTGTACTCACAGCAAGACATTATTAGGATAGTCAAGTCTCGTAGTTTACGGTGAGTAGGACATGCAGCGCGAATGGGAGAATCTAAAACAATGTCCGAGCTATATACTGGCAAACCCAATGGGAAGACCTAAGACGCAGATGGGAAGATAACATTAGAATGGACCTGAAAAAGATATGGTGTAATGAGGGGCTAGCTCGAGATAGGCATGGAAACTTTTGAGTTCATAATGCCTTAAAGTAAGTCTTACTACCCGCCTGGGCTAGACACATTTAATTATTCTAATTGAGTAGAGCGAAAGATGGTAAAATATAATGGAAAGTACCCGAATCTTCGTGGAGGGAAAGTGATAAACCATTTAGAAAAAAATCCCTCTGTAAATTACACTAGCCGGAATTTGAGGCCAGACTTCTCCATATTCGGCAAACCAAACGAGATGGGTTTGGTATTTGGTTCACAGGTCCCAAATAATACTTACACCCCCTTAGAACAAGTTATACGTAACCTTGGTAATGAACACTAAAGTAAAAACCTTTTTAACGGACTCGTCACCTGTCCCAAGGCTGAGCTTAGTCCAAACCTAGAATGGCGTGGTGGACGAAAATGTCTAGGCTTTTTTTTTAGCACCACGTATTACTACCCGTTCGGGTTGTACGCTTAAGTACTAATTACGCTAGTTGATTTGGAATTGAGAAGGTTGAATTATAGGAAGTGAGCCCACATTTGTGTGGAGGGAGAGTGGAAAACCATTTAGGAAAAACCACTCCCAGTTCACCCGACCAAGATTCGAACCTCAATCTCCCCGTCCTCGGCAGCCAAGCTCAACAGGATTATCCTACGCTTCTGATTGGCTAATTTCACTCGAGAGATTATCATATACGTAATCAGTATTCTCATTAAATGGGCAGCTTAATAAGATTACGACCACAAAGAAGCATTTCCATACGTCACATACCGTATCCGCATCTGTGAACGCATGCTCTAACGGGCTAAGGTGACCGACCATCCGTCCCGTATTTTACGGGGCATTTCCGTATTTGAGAGTCTCGTCCCATTTCTTTTTACAGGCCTGAAAAAACGCGTATATGTTCCGTATTTTACTATGCATCCCATAAATGTCCCTTATTTTAGAAATTACATAGTGTGAATAATTGAGGTATTTTACAATATTTCTCTTTCTGAGATAATTAAAACGTAACAATGATACGATATTTTTGGTTATAATTTTACATGAACAGCCCTGAGTTTGGAATTGAGCTGTTGGGCGTTGGGAATCCCCAAATTCTTGTCTAATCACTGTTTACTGCGTTTTATGTAAAGGTCAATCAATCTGCCTCAATATTTCGATTAACTAACAAGCATTAATAATACATTATTAATAATTATAATTAATGGAGTAGACCTAGTAGCCAACCTTTGAAAAAATAGTGCCTCGTATTTGTGTTATGAGAAAATGGCCACCTTAAATTGCCTTGTAAAGAACGTATCATACGTATAGCTGATTACCAACATATTTTATTTTCTAGTAGACTAACATATACGACTATTTTAGATCACTATCACGATGGGGGTTTTCAAATTATAATGTTGTGTCATGGCGCAAAGCAATAGATCGATACAAACGCTTTACATGATTGGGTTATTTCAAATCTTCTCACAAAGGCCAACGAAGCTGATTGCTTGCTTCTGGCTGTAGAGCTCATGCATTGTCAAATGCGCATGCGCACTAATTTGGGATGGTTGGTTCTGAGATTTTACTGGTTCTGAACATATCTGGCAGAGCGGACGAAGTAGATAACGACGATGAAGTGGAATCTTGTGATTGGTTCTGAGATCATCAGGTGACCACGTTTCTGTTATGCACTTGTTTTTCGGCGAACGTGGGAAACCACGGTAAAAGTTCCATTTATCTTTGCGTGCCACTAGCAACACGCATGCTACGGGTTGGACACCCCTGGTCTACGTTCTCACCGGTAAAGGTGTTCAAACTATTTTTAATAGTATGTCGATCTTGCATCAAAATAGTCACACCCTGTACTCAGTGGTGGCTCGTGTATAGGCACTGCGGAACTGCAGCACCCCCTATTTCCATTTGATATTATCGATACCATTTAATATAATGAGTCCTTTTTTTCTTTAATTCTTTATTTATTTTTGTAGTATAATATATATTCCTTACGCTTAATGTCAGTACTTCAGTAGCCATACCCCAGTTTATGAAAAATATACAAAATCTTTGTATGGAACTGTGCGCTTTACAGTTCCAGCTATGTGGTGTTTGACTGTTGTGCGCATGCGCACATAGGAGGAGTTGGAGAGGAAGGCGGGACTGCCAGGCAGAAAAAGCACTGTTACTCTCGCAGTGTGTTTTGTGCTTAAAAATCGTGTACAATATTCTTGAATGTGATAAAGTGTAGAAGAGTGTAGAATTAGATTATTATTCTGCTTACAACTATTCTATTTGATTCTTTTTTTTTCGGTTCTTTTATTTAACAGAAAGACTAAATGCGCTTGCGGTACTTTCAATGGAGAAACATTTCCTTAATTGTCATCCAGAGATCAAGGAGAAAATTATTGAACTTGTTTACGCAAATTAAAACAAAAAGAATGGATTTCATTTTTAAATGAATAGATCAAACTTGAACTGTAACAATTTAAGTTAAAGTTAGTAAAAGAGTTTTTTTTGTTAAGATGTTATCAAGTTCCTGAATAAATTTTCTTTTTAAACATTTTTTTTTTTACTTTTACACAATTTTAAAACAAAGGCTAAACAGTTTATTGATCAGCACCCCCACTAATTTGAGCTACGAGCCGCTACTGGTCGCGATGGTTTCAAAGATAAAAATCGATGTCAAAACCGGCAAGAGGTTGGAAACTATTAAACTAAACTCGCATTTCACCCACAGGTTAATATTCGAACTATATAAGTGCATTGGGCATTTTTCTTTTCATACTCGTCAAAATGTTAGTAATGTATGTTATTATTTTATCAATATATTTTATGACTAGGGGATTTTAATGTGTCTTTATCATCGCTGTAGATGTTAATTATTGACAATTAGCCATGGCCAAACTATTATTTAAGCTAAAAATGAAAATCCGAGCCTTCAATAAGCCTAGCCTAACATAGATCAAAACAGTCAATGATCAAATGGATTTGGATGTCTGTTTCTGAAATTTTCGAGCTGTCGTCTGTCTTACAATGCGTGAGAAAGAGAGAGCCCTTCGGGTATTTCTTTTTCTCTTAACACTTGAAAAGACATGCGAATATTTAATAAATGTCAGGCTATATCATATTTCGCGTGATGAATTGTTACTAAAATATATAAATATGTACAATACCTTTATACATTAATGGAGCAAACAATAAATACCAATAGGTCATTTCGCTCTTAAATTGTAGTAGATGAGCTTATAGACACTTAGTCTCTTTCTATCCCATTGGTTTCCCTGTTAACGCTATCCTTTTTCTAATCAGTGGAGTTGTAATTATGTAGCTTAAGAATAATCACAATTATTTATACGAAATAAGCAACCAGTATTTATTATACAACAGTCACTTATGCATCTAATGAACGCAATATATACTAAAAAAACTGATTCTTAAACCACTTTTTTTCAACCAAATTATGAAAATTAACATTGTCTCTCAGCTTCAAAAGTTTACATGTTAATATCACGCTATAAGTTTATTTCCACTAATGTGGAAAATACAGTAATTTTATGGTGGTTATAATAACTGTGGTGAACATCACTTGCAAAATCTTACATGGGATTTGGAACAAATTGAATAACTTTCATACCTCTTAAAATGTTTATAGGAAAACATTAAAAAGTTGTATTGTAAGAAATGTTTTTATTTTTAAATTATTATATCTAAATTATGTTTATGATATTAAAATAATAATTCAAGTTTATTTGTTAAACATATTAATGTATGTATGGTGGCGTTTTTAAGAGGCAGAGTGCTTGTCTTGATTGGCGCCATACCAGGTCTTGAAGAGCGCTTCACCCTCTGACAAATGGGACGTTGAACACTGAAGAGTTGTGTCAGCTTTTACCCTTCACATCAAAAGTAATAATATACTTCTTCATTCGTAAAGTTCAATAGACTGGATTGTGTTGCAATTGCCAAGGCAATATTAAAATTTTCAAAGTGTATTTTATGTGAATTGATACACTACCGTACAATTTATTTACTTTCGACTGAAGAAAGCTGCTACCCTCACGCGATCGGTCTAAGTATTATTAAACTCGTTATACTGTCACCGTTAGTAATCAGGTTGGGGCTCGAATCTTTAACGAAACACCTAGCATAAATTCAACATTACCACAGTTGGTAGTGCGTGTGCCAACCAGGCTAGGCGTCCTGAGTTCCATTCCCGATATGGTCATAGATGTATTATTGATAAAATGTCTAATGGGGATTGAATATTGTTCTAAATCATGTGTTGATAAGAGTATGACTGAAAAATGAACTGTATAAGAAAAAAATATTTGTATTAAAATAACACGTTAAATATTCCAACCAATATTGTGTATTATATATGAAGATAAATAAAAGGAACAATTAAAAGAATAACACGGCCCAACTACTTTTACTTGAGTTTTTCTGGAAAAATCGAGTAAAGCCGATTACTATACACAAAAGGTGTAGTCGACTACTTTTACTAGATTCTTCCCATCACTAGAGCTCACTGAGCATAGGACGTGAGCAAAGCAGTACTGCCAAATTTACACTAATAAAATTCTTACCAGAATTCATAAACATGTCTCATTTCTCACTAGATTTTAATAAATTAAAGCTAAATTTTCAATAATAATTTTTTAACATAATGGCTAAAGTCTGTTGGCAAATAAAATAAAATATTTGTATCTTTGAAATGATAAAAGTCGATACATGCTCTAAAATATATTGACCTGAAAAATAATCTTACAAGTTAAATAAGCTTGCAAATTAATGTTCTAGTATGAACTACAATCTTTAAAGAGAATTAATACTTCATGTTTAAGAAAATATTCTCACAGCTCACTTTAAAAGTGAATTAGAGAACTAATGACAAACTAAGTTTAAATTCACGTACATCGATTTGATTTCAAATGAATTTTTGAAGCATCTATTAGAGAAATGAGTGATAATATTAATACAAAGATAGTCAATATCTATAAATAACAGTAAAATAAAGTAAAATGTTATCAATGTTGACTGCAAATAATTTGATTGGATTTGGCTGCACTCTAGTATACAAGTAGTAAGCTAAGAAGATTCCATCCTGCTGCCCTCTACCAGAAGTGCGATAAAGCTTTTACGTTAAACGTTCCTTCTGTTAAACCTCAAGTCAGCCATTTGTGGATATGATTCAGGTTTTTTCTTAAAAGTGTATTTTTCAAAACTGTCTGAATGGATACCATTCCAAGTGGATACAATTCTAGTTTTCTTCCAATGTCTTCCGTCTGTCCCTCTCCTTTGTACAATGTACGTTTTGTCATGGTCCTGGCGACCCGCTATGAACGATGGGGTGGGTTTTTTGAATAATTTTCCCACCCCTAACCTATAGAACGCAATGTATCAGCCCGAAAGGGCGCCAATACCATTCGTGTTGGAATTGTCCTTATCCCTATGTCGTGTCCGTTTTCGAGAGCCCTTCGGGGCTGGTGTTAATGTTTGTTTCTATATGTTTTATTCATGTTTCAGATATAAGGTTAAAAAAGAAATAATAAAACCATATAAACAAACAAACAAACAAACAAACAATTCTAGTTTTTGTGGATATATTTCCAACAGATACAATTAAGAATTTTCACAAAAGCAGTTTATTACAAAACTATCGGAATGGATATAATTCCAAGTGGATGCAATTTAGTTCCTCCACTTCTCCTACTATGTACATAAAGTGACAAGCAGCATTGGGGGATTAAATGGGTGTATTTTTCTCGGTGGCTCAATCACGCCTGTAGCCGTGAAACGTAATCACATCCCTGACTAGTAGGAGCAAATCTTTGTGCCTTATAATGAGTTTTGTGAAATTTCGTGAGTTTGTAGTTCACGTATACAATACCGTGGCATTTTCACCGATCTATGTCTTTACTACTTTAATAAATCAAAGAAAATGACTGACCCATTTTATAATGTCTAATTTTATAAAACAAAAGCCCAAAAGACTTGCCGCTTGACTCTTGTCGCTTTGTGAAACAAACACTTATCATTTCCATATAGTGACAAGAGACAGCAAGGAATGTTCCCCGGAAGAGAGGAATGTCCGCTGAAATAGTGGAACTGCCCCTGTGTGATCAGGAAATATCGCTCCAGTGAAGTCTGAGAGATGCAGAGCCACGCGGCGAGTTGATTGATTTGTTCTTGTAGGTCTTGGGACCAATTAGAACACCACCCCTGGGTTGTCAAAATGCCGTCACTCATTGAGAAGCACTATACTGGCAACAATCCTAGGGGACAAGTGGAGTGAATAGTGTCGGTAGTGGTACCCAAACCAGTGGTCACACGATCTGAAGCACCAGGTTCACAATAGAAGAAATTGCCTGTGACGTGGTGAGATCTTGTGGCTAGAACTATTATTTTTTCCGACGCATCCAAGCACCCATCCAGGCTAAGCGCATATTAATTAAGATTGAGGGGAAGAGGGATGAGGAACGTGAAATATCGAGGAAATGTACTTACATTTGCGTTAAGGGAGAATGAGAGTGGGGTGCAATTTATAGAAAAAAATCTCGTCATTCTCAGCCAGGATTCAAACCCCGATCCCCCATCACCAGAAGATCAGAATATATTAGCCTTACATTTAGTCCACGCACCCACCGATGCGTGCGACGGGAAAATAGTGACAACCAACGGATTTAATTATCATTTTAAAACATCGATGTAGGGGCTTACTTACCTGGATAATTTATAAGTTTTACTTTTACTTTATCAAGAAGTGTGGCAGCCAAGATTTAATCGTAGCAACTGTTATATCTATATCCATTCAGCATTAAATTTCTTTGCCAACCAGTTCCTTATTAGCAAGAAAAAAATATTTAAAATGACTTAATTTTATTTTTGTGTTAATTGGTACGCACCCAATAATCACTTGCCTAATCCCCTTACAGGGGCGACATGTTCGTACTTAGGCCTAATTCAGTACATAAATTTGTACTTATACAGTAAAAATGGCAGTACCAAGGGCGTAGCAAGCTAGTTTTTCATTTTTAGAAAATAGTTTGTGTACTTATATATATTAAAAGTTCAATGAATATTTTGGAGCAATACAGTATATTTTAAATTTTGTTTTAGTTTGTAAAATATGTTTGATTAAAACCATTTCCTTGCAACTAAATTTTAAAGTAAAAATGTTTTGTGTGTGTATCTTTTTAAGTGACTAGGAAATCTGTATTTAATTTGATAATATGGTTAAATCTTAGTTTTTATTCCCTTCTACTTATTTTAAATATTTTGTTTAATTTGCTAAAAGTAGTATAACTGGTATCTCTTTAGCGCATGTATCTGTATTTAAAACATAGCTGAAAACTATGGCTCACGCGACTACAAAGCTACGTACACGTTTCATTGATTGCTACTTGTTTTGATAACATTTACCATGATAGTTCGTTTAGTCACACGGTAATAAATGACGTAGAAGAATACGAAAACATCTCCCATGTGTGTGTGAGGTATTAGAAATACAAATGCTAAGAAAATATATGTCTGCCTTGTGAATTGTGATCTGCCAACTGTTTAGGGCAGTGATTACCAGTTTTTGAACCCACGTCTTACTTTTGATTTTACCCAATGTCCCACTTTAACCATTATATAAAGAATGAAAGTATCATTTTTATATATCTACGTAAAACCCTGTTTATGGTAGAAATGGTTATCTTAAAGGCTTTTTTCCCTGGCATAATTCTACTATATAGTAGGGTTTGGTAGGTAAATAATAGACTTTTCAGGCAGTCATTTCGCCTATAAACAAGTTATATTTAGTTGTCCTGGCCGATAGAGCACATTGTACAAAATTTCCTGTGGGAAAAAACGCCAAAGGAAAAATAAAAATGAAGGCGTCCTGGGAAGTTAGAGGCAGAACGTAGAAGAAAGTAGATGGCATGGCGTTTGGGAACAGATCTCTGATAGGCTGCATTTAATCATGTGACCACGCCCCTCATTCTCTGATTGGTTTCTTGGTCTCCCTCTCCATGCAAATGCGGGTTAACTTCCTTGCCCTACCCCCTTAGAGTAATTTTCATTGTTTCAAAATAAAAGTAATTATGTTGTTACCAAACCTATGTCAAATATAATCATTTGAGCTGGAGACCACTAACTGACCAAAAATGTTGGCAGCCAGTGGACTAGGATTCGAACCCCCTGCAGTTTAGTATACTGCTAGAGTGCTGTCTTAGACCTGGGGGTAGTTTTTTCACTCTCCCGCTACGCAAATGTGGGTTCAAACTTCCCAATTCCTGTTCCATTGGTGTAATTAGTACTTAAGCGCATAACCTGAACGAGTAGTAAGACGCAATGCTATAATGTGTTAAGTTCGTGTGATCTATAAATAACGTTTGAGTTTCCATTTTAGAAACAGGTTATGAGAAGGTCAGGGTTTTATCTCACAGAAAGTAATTTTTGGGGTAAATTTTCAAAAATAGTTTTTAACTTCCAACTCTGGAAAATTGAGACACATTCCCTAAGTAAATCTAATTTATTCAGCCTTAATCTTTTCTTGTGTTAAGTACTAGACATGTAGAACGATGGGAGGCTGTGTGTATATTGTAAACGGACATTATAAGTTTTAATGAAAATTAAGGGTAAGATAAACAAAATCATGGCATATTATTCAATATTATAGATTCCTTCATCAGCGTCGAGCGTATTTAGGGAGGTTTTTCTAATAGACTTTAACATTCTCCCTCTGTGCAAAATGTGGGTGCACTTCCTTTAATTTTTGCTTGTGGTTTAAGTGGCTAACGTGTTTTGTGTGAATGATATTTATTATGTCAACAAAATATAATTCCGAAAATTAAATTATATATACATTTGTATTTAATATTACTTATGAATTTTTGTAAAAGTTATATATATTATTTCATCAAAATAATCGTGAACATTAAATTTCTTTGTTGTTTAAGTGGCTAATTTATTTTGTGTAAATGTTATTCATTATGTCAACAAAATATAATTTCTAGCATTAAATAATATTTAAAATTGTATTTAATACTACTTATGAACTTTTGTAAGAATTATATACTATTGCATCAAAATATAATTGTGGACATTAAATTTCTTTCTTGTTTAAGTGGCTATTTTATTTTGTGTAAATGTTATTTATAATGTTAACAACATATAGTTTCAAGAATTAAATTATATTAAAATTGTATTTAATACTACTTATGGATTTTTATAAAGGTTATATATTATTTCATCAAAATATAATCGTGAACATTAAATTTCTTTGTTGTTTAAATGGCCTATATGTTTTGTGTAAATATTATTTATTATGTCAAAAAATATAGTTTCGAGCATTAAATGAGATTTAATATTACTTATGAATTTTTTAAAGTTATATATTATTTCATCAAAATATAGTTGCGAACATTAAATAATATTTAAAATTGTATTTAATACAACTGTTGTTTCTAAAATAATTTACATCGGTGGCGTAGTTGACTGACGCGCTTGTTTCGTGTAGGGGTGGACGGTCAAGGACGGGGGAGTTCGAGGTTCAAATTTTGGTAGAGTAAATTAGGGGTGTTTTCCACTCTCCCTCTACGCAAATGTGGATTCAACCTTCCCAATTCCCAATCCAGTTCGATTGTAAAGTCGACCTATCGCTTTTGGTTACCCGCTTGACCTTACCACCAGTGCAGGTACATTTTATATCTTTATCAACCCTGTTATTACTTATGAATTTATTTAGTTATATATTATTTCGTCAAAATATATTTGCGGACATTAAATAATATTTAAAATTGTACTTAATAAAATGGTTGTTTCTAAAATAATTTACCTCTGTGGCGTAGTTGAATGACGCGCTTTTTACTTGTAGTGACAGACTGTCGAGGACGAGGGAGTTCGAGGTTCAAACCTCAGTTGGGTAAACTAGGGGTGTTTTCCACTCTCCCTCTACGCAAATGTTGATTCAATCTTCCCAATTCCTATCGCGATTGGACTCGCGATTCTGCTTTTCTGTCGATCCGTTGTAATATTTGGTCTGGTTGAAGTGTACATAGAGAAGAGCCAGCCTCGTAAAGATTGTTAACTCTCTAAAAAGAGTGCAGAGTGATAGATACCCGCCTCGGTGACGCAGTTGGATAATACACCAGATTCGTGTTGAGCTAAATTACCGAGGACGGGGGNCGAAGTTCGAATCTCAGTCGGGTGAAATGGGGTGGTTTTTCCACTCTCCCTTCCCACGCAAATGCGGATGCAACCTTCTTGATTCCTAGTCCATTAGCGTAAATATCACTTGAACGTATTATAACCCGAACGGTTAGTAAGACGCGGTGCTAAAAGAGTAATAGATAGCAAACTAGCCTACAGTAGAGGACAAAGTGGTAATCAGTGCTTCGGTGGCCGCATGGTCTAACGCTCTACTCTCGCATTAGGCTATAGACTGCTGATTACGGGGGTATTGAGGTTTAAATTATACCGGGTGTACTAAGGAAGGTAGTTTGAACCCATACCTGCACTTGGAAGGTTTTGTTTTGACTATTTTGTTTATAATTTCACCCTCTCATGCTTAAATAAGTACAGTAACACTAATATTTTATACATCAGTGGTCACGGGGTTACAAGTCGTCAGGCTCGCATTAGATTAACTTGACCAGTAGTAAAAAATGCTGTGGAAAAACAACTGCTTATACGTAGATTCCAATTTTTGTACAAAGAGAATTTAAGGAAATACAAATTTTTGTCAACTAACATTTATAAAATAATACTACAGTAGCGGTGATATTTTATAGGTATTAACAGTATGAAAAAATAGGTTGCTGCAGGTCACTTGTCTTGAAGTATGAATACGTGAAATTAGATATAGTGGCTTTTATAGTTGTTCCTTTGAAAATCGGTCAGTATATCGGCGAGACAGTGCTCAGCTGTCTTGTTCATTTCTAGGATTAGGTTCGAATTTCGTTGGGGTGCAGTGGGAATAAATCTCGATATTGAGATTTTCGATCTTCATATTCTATTCTTTATTCTTGCATATATATGTTTTCTCTCTTGCGTGCCGGGTTGCCCGTCTGGGCTATCAGCATATTTATATTAATGGAACAGGAATCTATAATAATAAAAGTAAGGGTTTGTTGTTTGTTTGTGTGCGATGCCCAGACAAATCTACGGCACGCAGTGATCTGAAATTTTTAACGTAGGTGTATGGGAGGGGGTCCAAATGAACTTTGAAGCCGGATTTTTAATTATATTTTTAATTAGGCTATTTTTTTAACACAATACCACAGTGAGTCACTGACAACGCCGTGTGGGATTGCTAGTTATGAATTATTTAAAAGGCAAATGTTCCTTAATTTGAGTGAAGTTAGATAATGAAACCATTTGGGAAAAAACCCATCAATTCATTCGACCATATTTGAAACCCATCACTGGCAAAAAAAAAGACTAGGTCCTTGGGTTGCCATTTACTGTCACAATGCATTTTATAATAAATTTTGTATACTTGTATCGATGGTTGCATGGTCCAAGGCGTAATTAGACGGCCGATGACAGCGTGATCTACGTTTGATTCCTCAGTTGCGTGAAGGTAGATAATAAACAATAAAAACCAATTCATCCGACCATATATGAACCCCATCACTGGCAAAAAAAGACTAGGTCCTTGGGTAGCAATCTACCGTCCCTATGCATTTTATAAGAATTTTTGTATACATGCATCGATGGTCGCATGGTCTAAGGTGTCACTAGACGGCAGATGACAAAGTGATCGACATTTGATTTGCTCACTCCAAATAAATCCGGGTGCACATTCTACCTGGTCTAGAAAAAGCTGGTTGACCGGCAAAACCCCTTAGAAAATGGTGGGGTTGCACTCGGAAGGAAGTACGACCGTTCTAACACACATTAGCTGTGCTAAAGATATCGAGGTTAAATCCCGGTGTGCATGCCATCTAAATGTCAGGTTCATCTAGTTCTGGCTGGGAAAATAGAATCCCCGCCGTGTAAACTGTTGGTATTTCTCCCTCCGGAACATTTTCTTAATCATCCTTACAGCACGTTTTGCTAGCAAGGGTACGTGTCATTCATATAGTTATGGTGGGGGAGGTCATGGGTTCGAATCTCGCTCGGGTGAGCTGGGGTGGTTTTATTCTCTCCCTCACTCCACGTAAACTCTGGAACATTACTACCTTACTCCTCCGATCCATGACGGATACCTACATCCACGCATGTCAACGAACGATACCAAACAGCCTATTTTAGTAGACTTTTGTGGTGGGGGATTGCGGCCCCAAACTGGGTATTATAAAACACCGTAAGGCTTCCGAGGCCCCTGATTGTGCATAGCCAGAGCTGTGTCAATGCTCTCTAGTTGCGAAAAATCCCATTACCACATAGGGGGCTGCGACATTGCGATGACGATACCAGGAAAAACCAAGCGGCCTTGGAGGTTCATGACTCTTCAACAAGGTCATTTCCACCCGCTTTCAAAATTTCTAACAAATATGCGACATCTGACGACTGAGAAGGGGTATGATGAAGTGAGGAGAGGGGTGAAGTGAAAGGCAGTTCAAGAGAGTCTTGCGAGAGGGAGCAATCAATGTAACTTAGCTCATTCTTGGTGATGTAATGAGGGTGGTGAGTGAGGGAAAAGTGAAAGGGGCCCTACGGCTGTGATACGCTGTCAGATGCTCGGTGGTCATACTCTTCGTTAAGCAGCCGGGCAGAGAAGATGCTCACTAGCGATGCAAAGGGAGGAGCGCCTGACACCGTGGACTGCATACCAATAAATAAATAGAAAACTCCAACGAGCCGTCCCAATCCTACGACAATAAACTCCCCACACCAATAAAAAAACTCCAACGCCCGTCTGAATCCTAACCAGACATAAATAACCAATAAACACAAACAAAAAAGCAATGAGCATACATAAATAACTATTGAGCACTCATAAAAAGAAATGAGCACAAATAAAAACAAATGAGACAAGAATAAACAAATTTGGAACACTGGAAAGGGGGTCTGGAGGAGGGGAGGGGGTCTGAAGGAGCGAAGAGGGATCAGGAGGAGGGTTGGGGAAACCAAAAGACAATCAGAGAGTGAGGGGCGTGGTCAAGTGATCAAATTCAGCCCATCAGAGAGCTGTTCCCAAATGCCACGCCATCTACTGAAGAAAAAAGCGTCCTCGGATGGTATAACGCTACAGGAATAAAATTTCGTAGCACAACTTTCTTTGGTGTCATGTTGATTGTGGTAAGTACAAGAATTCTGGAAGGTATGTGAAAATACCTTTCCCACCAAAATTGTACTATGTTACGTGCGTGCCCCATGGAGGGCTACAATTATTATGTCCATTCCTTTATCGTTTTTGCTCGACGATTTGGCAGCTATTAAATGATGTTTTAAAAATGATAAGCTATGTTAATGTTGCATATAGATGCTATGCTCTACAGGTAATTGATATAAATGAAAATTTCACGATAAACAACTTTACATTCACATTTATATATTTACATTTACAAATATTTAATCATGCTTTTAATGAAACATTATTTCGTTTTATAAAAGGATTATTAAAATTTTTTGAGATATCGTCAAACTGCTTCCTCACAAGTTTGAGTTTTCAGCACAGAATTACGCTGGTTTTTTTTTCAGGAATTCCCCGTCCTGAGCAAAGGAGAATTACATCATTATGGACAAGTTTAGAAGCTGACTACAAAGAAATATAATAAGGATTTATATTAAATAAAACGGCTGAGTAGATAAATAAAAAAATATACCAAAAATATAATATATTTAAATTTGTAAAAGATTTGAAATATAAAAATGACGATCATTAAAATTGGTTGGTACTTTCATAGAAATCCTTGTGTGCTGATTTAATCAGTCGGTTCAGGAAATATACTTTAAATAACTCAAATAAATAATAAAATAACTTTTGGTGATCCCCGCAAATCTATTAATACTCTTGGTAAGTAAATCTGGCTTCTATTTCCAACTAACGTAAAGTTCAAAATGCAGCCATCCGTTCCGATAGCTAATTGTTGACTGATCTTTGGAGGTATAGCTTGAAGGAAGGGAAGAATCGCTTGCCAGGGAGAGTAGTGGACTTGCGGGTATGAATTGTTTAGGCACTACATGTATATTTTACGTACGATCGCATTCCAGAGTTAAGGGAGTTTTCACTATATAAAGTGCAGACCAAATTTGTACTAAATAATAATTTCATTGTAGTGTAAATTAATGTGGTCTGCTTTGTTATCTGCCAACTGTAAAGTGAAAGGGAGTAACCCCTAAAGATGGCAACCTGCTAACTACTAAAGAGTGGTGAGTTGCATAGCTACAGGCACATAACTACCGTAGGACTTAGGATCCACTATTCTTGATCAAAACTAAAATACATTGCACTGAATGGCTAGGTAGTAATCTGGCAATTTCAATATTTACCACCAAGTCAAACAAAGAGTCTAAAAAGGTAACATTCGATGAATTGACCCCGGATTAAAATGAGACAATCCTTGGTGTATTCCCGCACACAAACATTCTTATTTTGATAAACACCGGTGTCAGATGTGTCATATTCTACCAAATGTTTTAGGTGCACCACAGATGCCGAGGACGGTGAGCATTAATATGTGGGAATATTTTCATATATTTTGGTTTAAATACTTCAACAAGGGGAAAAAATACTAACACATGCTGAAAACTTATCAGAACTGCAATATTACAGCTTTTTTGGCGCTTTATTTACTATAGTTATGTTTACAGATTAAAATAGTAGTTTATTAATGCGATAAGGTAGTAAGACGCGGTGCTTAATATTATTATTATTTTTATTATAGTAACAGCTCGGTGTGCTTAAGTTTATCAACACTGCGGCAGGGGTCTGGCCAGCTAAACAGCCGTGTGCTAAGCAGCTATTTCTTTACTAGTACAGTTTATTGTGCTGTACAAACTTTTATTTCTTTTTATACGCTTTAAGTACTAATTACTCTAATGGATTAGGAATTGGGAAGGTTGAATTAAAGGAAATGAACCCGTATTTGCGTGGAGGGAGAGTGGAAAACCATTTAGGAAAAACCACCCCAGTTCACCCGACCGAGATTCGAACCTCGATCTCCCCGTCCTCAGCAGTCGAGCTCAACATGACTAGCGCGTTAGCCAACTACGCCACCGAGGCGGGTGAGCTGTTACTAAAGACGGCCGTAACTGTCCCCATCACTATTACGTTCGATATAAGGTGAGAGCTAGCAGAAGGTTTTGGAAATGTTGAGCGCGTCCCCTTTCCCTAACATTTCTTCAACTCCCGCTTAGCAATTTCAAATATTAAGATTTATTTGGTTATTTTGAAAGGTCCTTATACCTACTTGCCAAATTTAAATATTATATCACGGTTAAAGTTTTTTTTATAGCCCCCGCCCCTACTCCCGGGGTCATATTTAAAATAAAAAATGTACAGACTTATAGTAATTTGGCATGTTCCTTTACTTTACTTTCAAATTTCAATCTTCCACCACACTGGAAATTAGTTGTTTCTATTAGTTTTGGAAATTTTAAAGCTAATTTTTCTAACTTTCATTTAGAAATGTTCATTTTTAAGATTAGTTTGGTGTCCTAACCGACTGTAAAATTTAAAAGGTTTTTATTCTGTCTATACCCTCTCCACTATTTACCAGGGTCCACTCATTCTATTAAAATGTTCATACTTTTATAATTATTTGGAGTGTTTCCATTGGCTGTCTGCAAAATTTAAATCTCATACCACCTTGAAAAGTAGTTATTTATGTTAGTTTTGGTAGTCTTGAACACACCACCCGCTTTTCTCCAGCGCACCTCAAGAACCATCGTGTGGATGCCGTACATAAATTAATTTCATATTTGTATTCTGCGACCCGATAAACCCTCCATATATAATAATTTAATCTTGATTGGAGTATATAGAATCTACCACCCTCTTTTGCCTCTTTACACCCCTTTAAGCGATGAAATGAGAAAACATGATAAATCCTCAAATTTGTGTATTATACTTATAATATTTCGGTATAGTATTTTTAAATATCAGTTGAAAGGGACTATGTGGCCAAAATTAACTGTAGATAAATGTTTTTAATAGATAATTCTTCTATGATATCAGTTTTGGTATAGATACAGTGAGAAATAATGTCGTAACAAAGACGAAACTACAAACTAGTTAAAAAGTTGTATAATATAACCAGGATCCGTATCATTAAGACTAATAACAGGCTTACCTCAATAAATAAATGGTATGGTACAACACACTTTCTCTCTCCTTCGTCTAAATATGGAAACATTTACTTAAAACTCTTAAGATTTGTGAAACCAGATAATATAAATTTTTTCAGAAACATGATGGGAAAAAAGAGCATCACATTCCACCAAGAGGCATAAATGAAAGAAATATATTTATTGTTCATTGTTCATATTTTACAGAAAAATATTGTTTATCAAAAGCATAATAGTCAATTCTCGATTTCCGAGACCTCAATTTAAAAAAATATATTTGTCAATAGCTCTGAAGCTATGGGCCGTCTATAAATTAACAAATGATTTTTTGGGGTGGGGGTGATCAGTATTTTCTTACGTTTTTCTGGAGGTGGGCAGAATTCATCTTAACTAAGGATTTTATCAATGTTTATGTTTAGACCAAATGTAAAAAAATCACATCTACAGACGCGCGCTCAAAAAGGTTGCGTCTAGCGATGACAAATGGCGCTGAAGCGTAGCATATACTATATATAACTATAAACTGCCATTTAGTTGTGATGCGTTACACCTAATCTTACTGCAATAAGTATTCTATAATCTCACATTACCAATCCTTATGGCTAAAATAATATAATTTACCAAATCGTAAAATAAAAAGTAAGATCGGTAAGGGGAAAGCGAGGAAAGAAAAATCTTACGATCCCTGACATGGTGGGATTTTGGGGGGGAAGGGAGGTCGAAAATAACGAAAATAGCCTTACGTAGTTTATGGACAGACCCCTATTGGTTTTATAAAAATATATTTCAAATAAAGGTTTTTTATTTAATTTTAATTCTACTACAACCTTACAATAATAAGTTATTTCCTGTCTCAAACACTTGTGAAGATAATTATGATTAAAATTGGCAATTTCTGCTTAAGTAAATTACCACTAAAATTATTTTCATGGGATGATTAGAACGCCCATTTAGTTTATAATTATAAGCATTGCCCAGATATAGACACAAAGCCAGATGGCATCGCAAAAATACACTTTTTAGGTTTCGGGGGGTTGACATTAATTCATCAAAACTTTGACTTGGATGTTTTTTTTTTTTTTAACGATCACAGTACTTTTATTTTCAAGGTATCGAGAGAAAATAAAAATGATCTATTTACGTCAAGATGAGCACAAATCACATGCTTATACGTTTCAGTGGTACAAAATGCAAATACATTTTTATATATTCCTAAATCTACTTTCAACTAAAGTTGAAACTACATACTATGGAGTAAAATAATCACAATTTAGGAAGCAAAAAGTAGAAGATATAACATTGGTCACTTATGTAAGTTTTTGTGTCCATACAGTCATAATGTCCTATTATTTTAATATTTTATTTATATTTAGCTTATCAAATATGGTTATATAATCTTATGAAGAGTGTT
Organism: Timema shepardi; assembly: GCA_902151425.1. NCBI lineage: Eukaryota > Metazoa > Arthropoda > Insecta > Phasmatodea > Timematidae > Timema > Timema shepardi. The sequence goes on from CABFVX010008024.1 coordinate 21,009, forward strand.
TAGCTTTTTCAGACCATAGCAACTTAAGTGTTTTAAAGTGTTTTTAAACCTACTTTTTAAAAGTCAAAGGTTTTAACCTAAAGTTTAAGCCAAACAGCTGGTTTTGTGTATAACACACTCATAATTATTCAACATTAAAACACCTTATAAAGCCTTACATTATTTCAACGTTTCAAAATGGAACAAGCTACAAATCTTACTTCTGTGGCAAGAGTCTAGATTCATAGTAATATGCGCAAAACACGGTTAATCTATTAAATTCAATTGGGTTCAAAATCATCTTAAAGTCACAAGTACTCAACTCTGCAAAATACACTCAATATAGATGAGATTATTGGTGTAATACGTTCCGCATTTGACGCTTCGGTTTCCCTAAACATTAAAGATTCTCCTTTGCAGCCCACAGCAAATGATTATGGATTTTAACTTTAAGGAGGGGGCTTAGTGCAAAATAGATAGTGTTTATTGCATTGTTTATTTTCCTCAATGCCTTTCCTAACATTATATGTACAATAACTTCTTTGTGTTGCACATCGGGAAATCGCTCAATAGATGTTTCTAGGACATGTGTGTGAACATATCTGTGGGGGATTTGAGATTCCCTAAGTCATCATGCCCCTAAATGAGATATGCTCTATGAAAAATTAGATAATCATTTCCTGACTTCATGTTGGCATCACACCCAGGGGCGCTGCACGAAATATATTGGGGGGGAGTGAACCAATGTTTTTCCCAACTCTAAGTATTTCGAAATTAGAAAAATTACCAAGTGGCAAAGGAGAGTAAAAGGGCAATGTTGTGATCAGTTGGGTGGGGGGCAAGGGAGGGGGGGAAGCAGGCTCCAAAAGAAATAACTTAAATGATTGTTTTTTCAATCAATATACCTGCATCTGAGCTAAATATCGAAATGAGCTTAAATATGTATATTTAGGGATATCACTGGGTGAAGTATAATGACTCTGAAACGTCATAGTTCATATCACACAGATATCTACTTGAAGCACGTGTCCCAACTGCGTGTGAACCAATTCAGCAGTAGCAGTTTGTTTCGACGATGCGATTAAATGTATGCATTCTTTTAGCGTAGAAGATTATTACAGCCCCAGAACCCATCCGTTAACCTCCAGGATTAATAATGCCTACGTCGTAAATGCATACATGTCCTAAAGATTATTACCATTCGGTATTATCCAGAATCAATAACGCTTGTGTCTTTCCCCTTAGACCGAGGGATACCCACCGGTATTAAGGCTTTAATATTGCACCATGTTCCTGTGATAAAAAAAATAGTACAGATTACTACAGTCCTAGAAGCTATGTAGTAACCTCCAGGATCAATAACGCATGCGTCACATAAATATCCCCTCGCCTAAGTTTACACGCACACATGTACTAAAGATTATTACCACCCGGTTTCATTCAGGATCAATTACACTTGTGTCGGGGTAGTCGTTCACCAACAAGATTAAGACTGAGAGGGAGGGGGGGCACCCGGTAATAAGGCACCATGCACGCGTGAGAGAAAAAAGAGAACATCCACACAAGTATTTAACATTATCTCATACAATTTCAATGACACCCTGTTTACTGTTGCGTTATTGCAATGAATGCTCAGAAACACATCTGTCTACCTCCAGGATCAATGACGCGCGAATAAATATCCTCCCTCAAGCGTATTCAGCACCCGCGCACCCCCTCTTCTCTGAGCACATCTAAGCGCGAGTCGCCGGTCCCTCCCAATTCACCCCCCCCCCCAACCATCCCACACCNCCATCCCACACCACCATCCCTCAATCGACAACTCTCTACACACACATACCCCTCCCTGGAGATACCAATGTCTTGAAAACCGAAAACATGCTAAAGGGGTTTAAGAAAAATTAAACCCTTTCCCCACTCACCCCCTGAGATACCACGGTACTTTGAGTATCACTTATATCCTACTCCTTCTAATGTCAATAAACTGACAATCCCAAAGCTATGTTTAGGTAGCGGCTCCAACCCTCCCCGTAAACCAACACCCCAAAAAAGTATACAGCAAACGAAACATCTCACATGTTTTTGCTGTGCCTTTGGAAAATCTTCTTTATTCATGTTTGAAAAAAATTGTAATCCTAGTTAATTATACAATCTTATAGTTTTATAGCGGGAAAAACAAAAATATTATGATATCGCCTCAAGGAGACCAAAATAACTGACGTCGCCCAGTTTAAAATACCCTGCCCTAAGTTACCATTGCAGCCACATGCAACACCACTGACTTCAACTCTGACTTTCATAAAAACTAAACAACATCGTCGATTTGAAGTAAAAAGCGATTGGCGGTGTGTTCTGTAAATATCAAAACCAATATTCAAGAACTGATGAAAAGGAAACAGTGCCAACCATAACATTAATTTTATCACTTTTTTTTACCATTATCCTGCCACTGTTACATTGATTTTTATATGAAGAAATGAGTAGACATTTTTTAAAATAAATATCTCTGAAAAAAAGGGGGGGGGGGATTGAGGCGTGGTAATTTGATTATCTACCAAGGAGGACGCCAGCTGAAAAAGTTTGGGAACCACTGTTGTAGACAATTCATTTTGTTAATGTAAAACAAGTCTTACGAGTGCGCTTATGATTGCAAGTCCGGCAAGCGGGTGCGACTGGTCACGAGGACTAGAGCTCATTCAGACGGGGCGGATCCGTGCGTGCGGTATCGAGTTGTATTGCACTCCAGACATTCGTTTACACGAGGTGGAGCGGTGCAACCGTCCGAGCGGTCTCCGCTGACCAACCACCAGAAACTCGATACCGCGCGGCTTGAGTTCTATGAATTTCAATGAGAGCGTTCAGTTTACGAGCGGATTCGCCGCGGTTTGGACGTAGGTAGAGAAATGAATTATAGAGCGTTTACATACAGAACTTTTTGTTGACGAGGTGGAGAAAAGGTCCGCTATATGGGACATGGAATGTGAAGAATATTCCAACAAGATAAAAAAAACTAGCTTGGATGGAATTGGTGGAACAATTCGCTGATGCCGGGGATTCATTGGATAAAAAGAATGTACTTGGTAGGTTTGTTCTTTATTACAGATATTTATTATTAGCTATTATCACAACTATTTATATTAAATAAGAACAGTAGGCCAACGACTATCCGGCCCTTTGTACTATCCGTAATATAAATGTCAAGGTTTTGGTTTGGTAAATATTAACGATGTTTTATTTAACTTTCCTTTACTATTCCGCGACGTTTGAACTACCAATTTCCGCGTGGATCAAACCGCGCGGATGAAACCACCCCGTCTGAACATAGCCTTAAGGCCAAGCTCATAAAGTCTGGTTTTCTATTGACATGGAAATCTGGGTTCTAGCCCCTGTTGGATGAGTACCGAGGATGTTTTTTCTTTAACATTTTTACATCTACACTTCACACAAATGTTGACCAGGCCTACATAATTTATTCTAAATTCTGCATTCCTTCTGTCTTCTCCATTAGTGTATTTAAATGTGGATAGTAGTGAGAATCAGTTGGGGAAAAAAAGACGAAAACATGAACGTAGGCATGGTCGTAGTGATTTAAACAACTATCCCATTATTTAAAGTAGCCGTCATATATTACGAATGATTCTGTAACTCTTACGTTACACGTACCTTAGAATAGCCATTTGGGACTCGAACCATGTAGTACAATATTTACTGTAATTTTGTAAGTTAAAAAAAAATCGAAGCAACAATTGAAACCTCGTCGACTCGTAATTAAAACAATGTAAACACCAACAAGGTAGACTGGCATTTGACAAACAGGATAATATGGGGGGGAAAGATGCTATTAATTCATGCTTCTCATAAATATTCAAGGAGCAATCAGAGGCTTCCTACTTAAAAAGTAGGTAAACAAATTAACTTATAAACAAATAAAGTCTAGAGTAGGCCTATAGTGTATTTCGAGTCAAAAAAGTGTAACATCAATTTGATTTATCATTAAAATAATTACTTCTCAATATTTGTTTGGGTACGATGCCTGTTTATTCCGTAAATATAAAATAATGATTGTTAAATTCCATAGACTACTGAAGGAGTTGAAACAATGATACATATGTATAAGTGTAAAATATTTGATTATGTACAATAGATCAAATTTACGACTGTTTCTCACAGCTAAAGTTATTGCAGAATAAATGTAGGTACCTTAAAAGATAATGTAGCAATCAACATCAAAATAATTAACGAAACAATGATTTTACTCACCCTGTCATAAACACCATCTTTTCCCATTTTATTACATGTGGGATAATCACTAGTATTTTCACTTGCGCGAACATATTTTATAATTTGGTTTACCAATGTTATTGGAAAGAGAAACATCCTATGACTGGTTTGCCCTCTAGTGCATAATTAGAACATTTTTTGAAGATCGAGCCAAAATAATTTCACGGCTTCATTGACTATCTAACAAGTTGATACACTTTTTAAGAATGTTTTGTTACGCTCACAAATTTAAAAAAAAATATATTCAAAAATATTCAAAATGCTACGATCAATATATGATTTATTCTGATCATTTACTTTAAATCATTTTAAAAGCATTTAATTTAACGGTTGTAAAAAATCTAATTTGCCATTCAAGATAATTCTAGAATGATGTTGGCAATCTTGTCCAGCTTTATTTACAAAATCGCAGATCTATTTTTACACATTTCAGAATTCAGATGTTCCCAAATCTAAACATGGCAGCAAATGTCTACGTTACGGTTTCAGGTCCAGGATTATCTTTATTACTATATGAAAATGTGAAATGTTTAGGTGATCAGGTAAAGTGTCATTTATATGCATGTAATAATTGTAATTATTTTTAACGTCATAGGTATAGAAATATAACTACTCCCCCCCCTTCCGTCATTTGTTGTTATTGTGTCTGTTCTAAAATGTGCTTGATGGCACAGGTATGAAATGCAATATCATGAATAGAACGTAATCTTTTATAATATTGAGGAATTCATTATATTGTTTATACAATTCAATTTGGGTGATATTAATTACTTATGTTTTTTTAGAAATGTGACCGAATGAATGCAGTTGTCGCATCATAATGGATAGATTTTCCAAACAATTGTGTGTAATATACATTTAACATTATTTTTTAGTCCACTTTCCAATATACAGACAAAACATGCCCTAAACAACCAAGGCGTTGAAATAAATCGAGCACAAGCTCAGCTCTATACACTATCTGAGGATCACTTAAGTAGTTGAGCTTGAATCCGAATTCTCTACTTATGTACTGTCGCCTTTATATGTACCCCTGCCAGTTGCATCTGTAATCACGTGACCAAGTGTAGGTCCGTCCGAATTATCACCAAGGATTCCGATGCACCCCTCACACGCCCTAAAGTCCAAGGACGAAACCAATATGTTGTCGGCATGCCTTTAGTGCAGTTTTTGACTGGCAGAAGCCAGTTATTTCGAAACGTTGATAAATCAATCTACACCTAGGCCTACCGGTATCATTTATTATCATGAAAAGTAGCAAATTGGTTATTGGCATGTTTACATTTTTGTAAAGTACCGGTTAAACAGTTGACGCAAACAATAAAATGGTGCCAATATTAAACACCTTAGACTATTTTATTTTCATTAGGTCTGATAGATGGTGTTTGACATAGTTTCTAGGATCATTGGTAGGTAGTTGCACTGCATTCCCAAGGATGTAACAAGGCCACAGAGAAGGAGAGAACAGATCCCCAGCCCCTAGGTTAAAGTTGTTGCACTCCTTTTCGAGGCTTTACTCCCTCAACG
>CABFVX010008025.1:0-26794 GCA_902151425.1 Timema shepardi
ATGGGTTGTGTACTGTAATATGTTTCACAACAAAAAAACATAATATCGTTACACTTCGCACTTCTATTTTTCTAAATTTTTGATAACATTAATTTTGTTTTATTTTGTATTGAATCCCTCTAATTCTAGAGCTTGGATCACAACACAGTATGTTAAGTACATACGAGCATCTATACCTTCTTGTAGGAGCATTCCAGCCAACCCCTGAGCACTTGCATCTGAGTGTAGTTCAGTGATTGCATTAGGATCATAAAGCTTAAGCACAGGCTCCTGAATGAGGGTAGTCCTGAGTTCTTCAAATGCCTTATTCTGCTCTTCGTCCCACATATACTGACAGTCTTTCCTTAATAAGTGACAGTGGTTCAGCTCTTGCAGCATAGCGAGGCGTGAACCGTCTGAAGAATCCAGTGAGCCCTAGAAACCTCCTTACTTCATGGACGTAATTGGGCTTAGGAAACTCGCTGATTGCCAATAATTTACGTGACCTGGACTGTATGGTGCCTTCTCTAATCACAAACCACAAGTACTCTATGGGTTTCTTCCCAAATTAGCATTTACTTAGCTTGCATGTAAGGTGAGCCTGCTTCGAAGACCATTCTTAATCTATTTAGCATTTATGACCAATGTTTGGTGGGGATTAGGATGTCATCCAAGTAGCACATCGCTATTGTATTTTTAACCCACCTAAGTCAAGTACCATGAACACCTTGCTACCAGAAAGTTGTTCAAATTGGTAATCAATGTGGAGTAATGGATATCTATCTCTTATGGTTTGTTGGTTTAGCCGTCGATAATCAACGACCAGTCTATTTTCCCCCATCTTTCTTTCTTACCAGTAACAATGGATTCGCATATGGTGACTTAGTTTCCGTCACGATGCCGTGATCCGTCCATTCCTTTGCTATTTCTCTTATAGCTTCCTTTTCTTGTATGTTTGTTCGGTACGGTTTGCATGTAACCGGTTTGCTGCCAGGAGCCTCAATATGTTCATTTTGATAAAATCAGTGCATCCTAACTCTGACAGGTTGGAATCAAAACAATCACTAAACTCATTCACCAAATTCACTAATGAAATTAGGTCTTGTTCATTAGCACAATTATCAATAAGGAGATCTTCTCTCCCGATACTCCTACACTTTGAGCCATTGTAACTGGTGTGTTGTGTAGGCCAATATAGATCAATATCCACTATGTTCACTAATTCACCACGAACCACACTGACATTTTTCTTCATGTACATATCTTCAGTACTTGTATTTATAATTCGTATGGAGAACTCCCCGTTCTCATATGGCTTATAAATAGCGCCACCAAACATTAGCTGGCTGTCTCGAGGTACATTTGACACAACTCGAACCAAATTAATACTATTCCCTTGCAATTTATTGGCTGATCGTGTCCGCAGTTTAATTGATTTATCCTTTGTTACTGTTGGTAGATTTAATTTCTTAAAGAGATCTTCGTCGGCACTTCCAACAAATAAATGTTCTCTTAACTTAACAAATGCCACACTTGGCAGTTATGTCCAAGTCCTTCTGATGATGACCTCAGTACTTTGTACGTTGTCTGAGACAACCAGCATCTCCACATCACCTCCAAATGCACTATCCATAGATATATCAGAAACTATTTTTCCCAATGAAGTGATCACATTTTCTGTGTCCCCGAACCCATGTAAACTCTTTATACAAGGTTGAATTGGCAACCCAAACTTGATGGCTGCTGTGGCTTGTATTGTGCAACACGGACTGCCTGTGTCTATTAACGACATAAATGATACAGGTCCTATCTTAACTTCCTTCAGGTATTTCTCCAAATCTGCAGTTATGTTCCTCTCGGTGCTAGTGATTTGAATATGTTCTTCCGCTGGCCTGTTGCGATTAGTACAGAAACGCCTGGTATGGCCCTCTTGGCCACAAGCTAAACATTTTATTTGTCCTCTTGTCTCCGAGCAGTCTCGATAAATGTGTCCATATTTTTGACAATTAAAACAGCGTGGTTCCCGTTTTTCATGTTGATAATACGCTGATTCTGGTCGCTCATGCTTTATTTCATTTAGAGATGGCCGGCCTCTTGCTTGGTTAATCTCTTGTGAGCTGCTTATGTCCCTTACGGTTTGTAGGCCTAGCTTAGGCTACTCACTTGATCTCCACTAAACCTGTTTCCCAGAACGATCTGCTGCACGTTTTGATCACTGTGCATTCACTTCTTCGAAATCCCTTATGTCATGAAGGAGGTCATTCAGGTCATCATGGTGTTTGCTCGTTTTAATAATAATAATAATAATAATAATAATAATAATAATAATTCACGTGACCACAGGCCAATTGCAAATTGTTTCTTAGTGCCTGTGAACTGTAATCCCAGGGCCTTACATAGCCGCACTTTATCATGAAGATAAAAATGTGTGTTATCATTTTTGTCTTGCACACGGCTCTTCATTTGATCAAAATTTTCTGGGAAGTTTAAAGTTCCCACAAAGGTCTATCAAAATTGAGGTTCGAATTGGTCCCAACTGACTATTTCTGATAGACGGGATCGATACCAATGTTGAGCTGCGCCTATGAGGTGAGTCCTAGCAGACTCTGGCTTGAAATGATTCTGCCATTTATGGAGTTCCACCGTGGTGTTGATTATCTGTAGCCACTCAGACGCGTTCATTCCTGATGACCCACCATCAAAGTGGAGGATGGTTTTCGCTAGGTCAGACATTATAAGTTGCTTCTGGTATTTGATGTTGCTGCGATCTCATCATTTCAAAAAGAGTTTGATCACGCTTGCGGTTGCTTTCCAAAATTAGGTTCAAAACATCTTGCACCAAAATAATCAAGTCCGTCTGATGTTCCGCCACTACTTCCTCATGGCTTATAGCTCCATCCTCCAATTCGTTTTGGTCTTGCTGTTACATTTTGGATATATTTTATTTTCGAAGGGCTATTGAAAATTATATCACAATTAGTTCGTTTTCAAACACTCGTAACTCAAGAGATATATATATATGTGTGTGTATGTGTGTTTGTGTAAATGTTTTCCACGCTAGCAAGATGGTGACTACGGTGTACCCACGTTTTCAAGTCATATTTTATCGTTCATCATCCGTGACAATTTGTCTATTTTTTAAAGTTTTTTTATTAGCAATGGCAACCCGTTAATATAACTATTTAAATCCATGACATGTAACTTTAATGAATTTTCTGACTGTGTATCACAAACTTATATAACGCGTCAGGTGTTTTACTCAATTAAACACAAGGAAAACCGGCTACGTGTATAAACGTGGAAATAGATATATGTTGTGTTCATCCCCATTCTGATTTGTTGTATTTCACATGATCTAATTATCGCGCACTTGTTGACCAACATAGCATGTGCTACGCACATATTGCACCATCACCACCCCTTTACACGACCCTCGCTCACACACCTCTCATTCACGTCCGCACTTTACCATTCCACGCACTGACTGTCCTGTCTCTCCTTCGCAACAACCAGTCTCGCCAACCTTACGTTATAAGTTTCGGTTAGTTTCTAACAGTAGTGACAATCGATTTGTTACGTCAAGTAATATCACTACATTAATTTAATTAAATAATATTTAGGGATGATACTATCAATAATTGTCTTGACGCTTAAGTCAAATATAGTATTTCAAAAATGTCTACTTGAAGGCTGGAAACAAACCTGGGACCATTGTAAAGACGGAAGTACCAAAGTACTATATTTAAATCTAATTTTTTAAATAATAAAACTCTATTGAAGTCTTATAGACTGTATGCAAGAACGAAATGAGTAAAAGTGAAAGATTAGTGGCATTGATTTGGCTTGGTATTGAGCCGTCTGCAAGAACGTGCCCTCTGAGATTGCTCATTAACACCACTCACACTTTCGAATGTAAATAATACTTTTGAAAGCCATTCAAAAATCACACTTCTCATTCACTTCTCATGTTTGCTTATTTCATTCTTGCATCCGGCCTTATCCTTTTATTGAAGGAAATACTCTAATTTTTGTATTTAGACAAATTATCCTAGATGTTACCCATCAGAATTAAATCAAAACTCCCCTCAGATGTCACTAGCTAGATAGTAAGACTGATTGATGCTTTAGTGCCCTTATACATCTATACATTTTTTAAATAATTTATAACCATGTTTATAATATGATCAAATTTTACCAAACAAATAATTAACATGTGATTTTGGATCAAATAAATTCTCTCTAACAATAAAATGTAAAGTTGGAGATTCAAACTTCTCTTCAAATTTTAAATTGCGCGCACGCTATTCCGCAACTATATTAGCGATATTTGGCGCCAATGTCTGATCACCAGAACTAAATAGTAGCCAGACCCGTATATCTTAGACTCTGCTCTAAACCAAATAGATAGATAGGTTGGAAACTCCACATGTTGAATGGTGGTGAGCGCGTGCACTACTTATCACATCAATCAATCAATCTCGCTCCCGAAATCCTTATTGGCATCGTCGACGTCCTATGTGTACTGTGCGATAAAGATAGGTGAATGGAGTCTCATTCAAAATAATGCAAAGAATGCAAAAGTACGAACGTGTGGTTCATCCAAAGGACCAGTGGACGTTTACCATGGTTCTAGTTATTATTGACTGATTTTTGTATTAGTTGTATATTATTCTTCGGTCGTTGTACTTGATCCCAAGTTTTCTCAAAATCTCATAAACATTATATTTTATTCCATTTCACATCATCAAATGCTTTTTTTGCCCTCCACAAATGCAATCAACGTATTCTTGCCCTTCCTTATTTTTTTTCTAACAGCATCTTTAAAAACAAGATGGCTTTCTTGTTCCTTTGTTCTTTATGAATCCATATTGAGACTTTTCAAGTGTTTCTTTTATCTTATTCTAAAGCCATTTGTTGGGTATCCATATAATCAAAATTTGCTTGAGATCATAGATTTAAATATAAAAGGTTAAATGAGTCTATTTTAATTGCGTAATTAAAAAAAATAAAGTATATAATTTGATGTGACAAGTATTGAACATTAATCTTATTTGTAAAATCATCTGAATAAATTCATCCAACTATTTGTTTTAGTAAATAACATGGAGTCAAAATGTATAGCCAGACTCGCTGATGTGCCAATTAATGGCGGTGGTTTATCCGCTAAAAGTATGGGGGGAGAGTTTACAGTAAGTGTCTACATTAGAACTCAAATAGAATGCTCTGCTGGCAGTGGCGGCTCGTCACTTTAGAAGCTGGAGGGTGCAGCCGGTTTAGTTAATAAATTATTTCTAAATATATTTAAAAGAAGACACAAATTTTGGATTATGTTTTGCTAAATATGTATTTAGTTAAACTCAAAAATGAATATCACAAACAACATGCAAAGATAAAAATAATAAACTACCCTCAAAGGACGTGGATGTGTTGTAGAAACTCTGTAGCTGCTTAATGTGCATAAATATATAAGTACGCATGTTATCACTTTGTTCCGTAAAAAATTCAGGACATGGCCTACCTAATGATTTCAATTCTCTTTTTTGATGAAGAGGTAATCTTGCAATATTCGTTGTCTTGATTGAACTATTCATATTAAACCTTGTTACAAAAAATATTAAAACATATAACTCAAATAAACATTATCCTAAAATAACCCTACATAATATTATTATAAACACACACACATCCTCAAGATGCAGGAGCACGCAGGATGACTGACAGCAACTATTGCTGGTTCATGCTATACACATTTCACAAGCTTTCAACCTTAGGGCGCGTAAGGGAGTGCGCCTTCAAAAGAAGAAAAAGCAATGCTAGCTAGCTATAGCAGGGTGGGTACAATGGGTTAAGGGGAGGGAAGGTTTGGTTTCACAATGCTTGGCGCTGACCGTCTCGCGCCTGACTGCATGCCATTTGAGGACAAGAGGTGAAGGGGAGGGAAGGTTTGGTTTCACAATGTCAGGCGCTGACCATCGCGCGCCTGAATGCATGCCATTTGAAGACAAGAGGTGAAGGGGTGGAAAAGTTTGGTTTCACAATGTCAGGCGCTGACCGCCTCGGGCCCGATCGCATGCCATTTTAAAAACATTGCCTGCTATTCCTTAAACAAAAAACATATTTTTCTTGAAACCATTATGGCAAGATAAAATTGTCGTGAGAGTGCGAATAATAACTTTAAAAGGAACTGGGGATTCGTGGGGATGGGGGGGCGCGCGCCTCCGCGCCATAGGGACGAGCCGCCCCTGCCTGCTAGTACCAATATAATCCACGAGTAGCAACAAATAACGGTGATAAAAACCACAGTTAAGAAACAGGATGTGCACGTCGCTCGGCCTAAATATAAAGTTAGACCAAGTATTTGAAAAATACAAGATTTCACAGCACAGTCATTTTCCTGTTATGCTGGCACAAACACGTTTACAAAAAACACACAAACTTAAAGAAAAAAAAGTATAAACATACACCATATGCAGGAAATGACTGGTGATATCCTAATATGAAGAAATTCACGTCCTTAGCACTTGTTCATACGCTATGTTAGTGGTTGTTCTTAATTTTTGCGTGCAAGTATGAAACAAGACAGACTAAATGCACTTGCATTACTAACCATTGAAGCACAATTGGTTCAAGAAATTAAGTATAAGGAGGTCATTGATATTTTCGCACGGACAAAAACAAGAAAAAAATTTATTATATGATTAATCAGATAAAAATAATGTATATTTTAATTACAAGCAATTTATTATTAATTCTATATTTAATTGTTATGTTAAAAAAATAAATGTTTAATTTATACCTGAATTAGATTTCTTATTATTATTGTTATTATTTTCATTATTTTATACACACACACATATATATATATAGACTGTTACAAAAAAAAGGGCGCCATATCGTCTCGGGCCTAGGGCGTCCTCAAACCTAAAGCCGCTACTGACCCCTTGGAGGTTAAATTTCACCAAACCCCGCCTTATCTTTTGCCTAGAGGCTAAATAGGTTCTTCTCACAAAAGTCAAGTTTCCAGGCCCAGGTGATGAGTGATTGAGCCTATCCCAATACAAATAATATTGATATGGTAAATAAAGCCTACAGTGTTGTTGCTATTGCATTGTACAATAAGCCTTGTGGCTAATTCATGAGGTAGACTTTGTAACCCCCTGCAATGTGACTTCTCTAGTCGGACACTATGATCATTGATCAGGCACGTGTCTCAATGGACATTCGGACAAAACTGTCTGGGTTGTCGGGGCTCAGACAACTGGATGTAATTAAGTGTTTTCTTTAATGGTGTTCCATTCTCGCTCCATGCAAGCCTCACTCAGACAACAACTTAGTGTGCATGTAATATAATTTACAATAATGTATATATTACGTTTCTTTTTCATTTAGTATCTTTAAAAGGCCATTTAAATTAAATGTACCCGATATTAATTGATTTTTCAGGATATTTGGGTGGGGCTGGCACAATTCACACTTGGCCACGTGGTTAGCGATCATATCAATTTTGCATTAAATAATTATGTACTAATTTGTCGCCCAAAATTTCAAACTTTGGTTTTGAAATTTTCCTAGTTGTCAAAAAAGTAACATTTACAATAGACAATAAATAATTATTTCGATATTTATGTTTTATCTCCTTTCGATTTGAGATTTTTAAATTCTCAAAAAAAAAAGAATCGATTTTTGAATCAGATCGAGGCTTTTAAATCTATACGAAAATCGATCAATTGAGTGTAAATAATCGATTTCCGTTAAGATCGAGCATTTCTAACGTAACAGTTGTGTTCTGCTAATCAACTGTGGTCAAAGACATGCTAGGTTTAAGTTACATTCGTTGATCATGAAATATAATCACACATATATATTAATATGTGCGTTAAGTGTTCTATATTATGGTAAGTTATATAATACACCTGTAATATTCTAGTGTAAATGTCATTTGAAATATTTAAACCGAGTACTTGACCTACATCCATAAGTTACTCCTTTGTGTCAAACGTCACAGATGGAGACTTCAACACCCAAGTAAGAAACGAGTCTTAAATTATGTTTTATTTTCTTGAGAATACTTTTAATGGGAAATTTATCGTGCAGGATTAATGCAATATAAATTAAAACCGTTTAGATTAAGGTGTTAAAAGTATACATTAGTTGAAATATTAAAAGTATATTTTCACTTATTAAAACCAACAACTTGTTTTAGACGAATGTTGCCCTCATTTTCGAATAATTTTTCTATGGATTGACCTAATTCCACAAGGAGTAAGGGGCTTTTCCATAACAGGGTTCAACATTTCCCGGCTGAAAGTAAGTTCAGGTCCTTGAAATTCACCCTCCTCATCCTGCTGTTTTCATCAAGCATTTAAATCACCGAGGAAAAGTAGCACACCAGAACTAGAAGACGGGACTTGTTTTAAATGACATTTTAAGATAATAATTATTGTTTATGTGTCAGCACTGTCCTGCGTTAACGCTGAAGAGAAAGAGGTCTATCGAGGAAAGTATTTGGGAAAGATCAACTCGTACCATCACCAGGTTTCTGGAGATGTCTACGCAGTTGACGAATACACTTTCCTCTTCATCAACTTCAATTACGACGGCAATGGGGCCGACACCTTCTTCTGGGCGGGCGCTACCAACCGTCCGGGCCCGCAGGGGTTCATCATACCCGACGAGTTTGGCAAGTGAGTACCGGGTACCCTTTAAACATGTCGAATCGCTTGGAAACGATCATTTTGAGGGAAACGGTGGTCATTGCTCCTTTCAGGACGAATATGCTGGAACGTTACTTCAACAAAGACTTCACGCTGACCCTCCCTGACGGAAAGAAGATCACAGAGATCAAGTGGATCGCGATATACGACCTGTCGAGTCAGAACACATTCGGGGACGTGTACATCCCCGAGGAGTTTGAACCTCCGGCCACGCAGACAGTCTCTCAGCTCACCGGGAAATCACACAACGTCAACTCGGACTCCATCGAGATTCTTGACGCTAAAACCATCAGGATTCTCCAGTTCACGTACGATGGTCGAGGCAAAGGTTTGACACGTGTGTTTGTAGATATAGCCTTTTACTCTCCTGTTTGTCTGCAGACACACACATCTGGATTGTAACACATCTGTTTGTCTGCAGACACACACTTCTGGATTGTAACACATCTGTTTGTCTGCAGACATACTCACTTCTGGATTGTAACACATCTGTTTGTCTGCAGACATACTCACTTCTGGATTGTAACACATCTGTTTGTCTGCAGACATACTCACTTCTGGATTGTAACACATCTGTTTGTCTGCAGACATACTCACTTCTGGATTGTAACACATCTGTTTGTCTGCAGACACACACGTCTGGATTGTAACACATCTGTTTGTCTGCAGACACTCACTTCTGGATTGGCGTGGGGCCCCAGCCTTCGTCCAAGGGCAGTAAAGTACCAGATGAACACGGCTAGTGAGTAACACTTCATAACTAAACCAGCCTAGCCTTAAAGCGAGTCATTAGGTTAAGTTGTGGCCAGGCTTATTGACTATTTTATTATAAAGAGCTATGTAAAAGTAACTTGTGCTGAAAATAGTTCACCTAAATACAGTCCAACTTTCACAAGAAGAACCTATCTGACAGCTGTAAAAGTTTCATATGTTCATACATCACATATTACCAATACCAACATATACAACTGCTGTTTCTTTGTCCTCAGTTTGGACCCGCTCCGAGGGTACACCAAGGAGGACGTTACTCTGGAAATACCCGGCGAGCTCACTATCTTCGACATCGACTGGCTCAGTGTGTTTGACGTCGAGTCCAAAGAGAACTACGGCTCTGTGATAATCCCTGACGGTCTGAATGTCCCTCCCTCCCTGGTGGAGGTTATTGTGAGTGTACGAGTCCAAAGAGAACTACGGCTCTGTGATAATCCCTGACGGTCTGAATGTCCCTCCATCCCTGGTGGAGGTTATTGTAAGTGTACAGTCCAAGAGACCCTCAGAGATGTGGCTGTGAGATCAGGTGAGACGTGGCTGTGAGACCAAGTGAGACGTGGCTGTGAGACCGGGTGAGACGTGGCTGTGAGACTGGGTGAGACGTGGCTGTGAGACCCTGTGAGATGTGGCTGTGAGACCGGGTGAGACGTGGCTGTGAGACCAGGTGAAACATTGCTGTGAGACCAGGTGAGACGTGGCTGTGAGACCGGGTGAGATGTGGCTGTGAGATCCTGAAATATGTGGCTGTGAGACGTGGCTGTGAGACCAGGTGAAACATTGCTGTGAGACCGGGTGAGATGTGGCTGTGAGATCCTGAAATATGTGGCTGTGAGATGTGGGTGTGAGACCGGGTGAGATGTGGCTGTGAGATCCTGAAATATGTGGCTGTGAGACCGGGTGAGATGTGGCTGTGAGACCGGGTGAGACGTGGCTGTGAAACCAGGTGAAACATTGCTGTGAGACGTGGCTGTGAGACCGGGTGAGATGTGGCTGTGAGATCCTGAAATATGTGGCTGTGAGACCGGGTGAGATGTGGCTGTGAGACCGGGCGAGACGTGGCTGTGAGACCGGATGAGATGTGGCTGTGAGACCGGGCGAGACGTGGCTGTGAGACCAGGTGAGACGTGGCTGTGAGATGTGGGTGTGAGACCCTGTTAGATGTGGCTGTGAGACCCTGTGAGATGTGGCTGTGAGACCGGGTGAGATGTGGCTGTGAGATCTGGAAATATGTGGGTGTGAGACCCTGTGAGATGTGGGTGTGAGACCCTGTTTGATGTGGCTGTGAGACCCTGTGAGATGTGGGTGTGAGTGAGCCTATTTGATTGTGTAACTTTCCGATAGTTCTTGGTTGAGTGTGTAGGATGTTGTTCATGAACAAGCTATGAGTGTTCTAATAACATGTTGTTCATGAACAATCTACGAGTGTTCTAATAACATGTTGTTCATGAACAATCTACGGGTGTTCTAATAACATGTTGTTCATGAACAATCTACGGGTGTTCTAATAACATGTTGTTCATGAACAAGCTACGAGTGTTCCAATAATCTCTTGTTCATGAACAAGCTACGAGTGTTCTAATAGCATGTTGTTCATCTCTTGTTCATGAACAAGCTACAAGTGTTCTAATAGCGTGTTGTTCATCTCTTGTTCATGAACAAGCTACGAGTGTTCTAATAGAGTGTTGTTCATCTCTTGTTCATGAACAATCTACGAGTGTTCTAATAGCGTGTTGTTCATCTCTTGTTCATGAACAATTTACGAGTGTTCTAATAGCGTGTTGTTCATCTCTTGTTCATGAACCAGCTACGAGTGTTCTAATAGCATGTTGTTCATCTCTTGTTCATGAACAAGCTACGAGTGTTCTAATAGCGTGTTGTTCATCTCTTGTTCATGAACAAGCTACGAGTGTTCTAATAGCGTGTTGTTCATCTCTTGTTCATGAACAATCTATGAGTGTTCTAATAGCGTGTTGTTCATCTCTTGTTCATGAACCAGCTACAAGTGTTCTAATAGCGTGTTGTTCATCTCTTGTTCATGAACAAGCTATGAGTGTTCTAATAGCGTGTTGTTCATCTCTTGTTCATGAACAATCTACGAGTGTTCTAATAGTGTGTTGTCCATCTCTTGTTCATGAACAAGCTATGAGTGTTCTAATAACGTGTTGTTCATCTCTTGTTCATGAACAATCTACGAGTGTTCTAATAGCGTGTTGTTCATCTCTTGTTCATGAACAAGCTATGAGTGTTCCAATAATCTCTTGTTCATGAACAATCTACGAGTGTTCTAATAGCGTGTTGTTCATCTCTTGTTCATGAACAAGCTATGAGTGTTCTAATAGTGTGTTGTCCATCTCTTGTTCATGAACAATCTACGAGTGTTCTAATACTCTCTACTGTGTGTTCCAGCCACATAAAAACAGTCTCCCAAACTGTGTCCAGCTCCACAAGGACCTGCAGGTGGGCTGGGAAATATTTGGACCTCAAATAACGATACAGCTTGCTGGACAGGTTGGTGAGTGAACCTGCTCTGGGGGAATATTGCATTGTGGGAGAGCAATTGTCTGGCTAATGTATGTGCGCTTTATAAAACTCAAGTCTAGATATTGGTAAAGGCACAGGACGAGTTTAGCAATAAGTTAGTTACAACGCACTATATTTCCTGTGGTCTGGATTCGCTGTTCATGATAATGAATTAGTGAATTATTAGAAAGCAAGTTGTTATCTCTCACTGTCTTAGCACCCTTTATTTCCAGAAGACAAGGACACGGATTGAGGATGTCTTTATTTATTTCAGCGGAGGACAATTACATGGCTTTTGGTTTGAGCGGTTCTATGGACAAGAGCGAAATGGTCGGTTCAGACGCTACCATTGCATACCTTGATGGGTATCTGGGGTACGCTTTGGACTACAATATTACAGCCAAGGCCCCGGTAAGTTGGGTGTGAAGTTTACCTGGTAATGCGTCACTCTCTGACGTAAGCTCGAGTTTGTCAGTTTCTTGGCGTCAACAAGTCCAACCTTGTTGTTTGCTCCAATTGGAGTCTCCTGGAGTCGACAAGTCCAACCTTGTTGTTTGCTCCAATTGGAGTCTCCTGGTGTCGACAAGTCCAACCTTGTTGTTTGCTCCAATTGGAGTCTCCTGGTCACTCCTCTCTCGACTCGTCTGGGGGGGGGTTTACAAAATGTGCACTTGGTACATGCTAGTTAATATTATTGTAAATGAATCAAAATATATTTTATCTTAAATAAGTTATATACAAGTCTTACTTTCATCTTAGAACATTTTTAAGTTTCGATAATCATTTTATGTACCTAAATAGGTAAGTTTTAAAAGTATATATTTATTGCATTCAAACTTGTCTTGACTGATTGGTTCGGTGAAGATTAAATAGAAGTTGACCTTGTGGGATTTTTCTGACAATGATAGTAATAATTGGTGGAGCGTCACAAGTACGCCCCTTCATCTTTTATTGGTCGGTTATTTGTTTACCAAGTTTTACAAGCCGGACGAATCTTTTAAATTCCACTCGTCTCACTCTCGAGAGACTCCTGTTAATTATAACATTCTCATATGTTGGTATTGTAGTGCGCACCTCTATTACTCTCGTATGGAGATGTTGCTATGTTCCTACACTCCTCTGAACTGCGGTAATAATGCACGGAGTTGAGGTGTGAAGTTACATACGTGTGTGATGTGTGTCCGCCAGTGTGTGAAAGTGCTGGGCCAGTACAAAGGGGTCTGCAAGGACATGTTACTGGGAGGTTTCGACAGCAACCAGCTGCACACGGCCGTGCGGGAGAACGGTATCAACATCATCACGTACAGGCGTACACTCATATCTGGTGAGTTGTCCTCAGCTGGTGGGGGTTCGAATCCCGGGTCACTGAACCCCTCCTTGCTGTAGAGCTGGCTTCACCAACAGTACCTTCATATGCACGTACAATCCTAATGACATGTTTTACTATCAGGCTTAGCGCGCACCATTCATGAGCGTTCAGCATTTGGTAGTATCTATCACTACTGTAAACACGAGACACATTAGCTCGGCCGGTAGCGTGTCTCTCTACTCAACTAAGGGTCCCGGGTGCAATTCCCGGCATGGCCCAAAAATCTCTCGTTGCTGAAATGTGGGTTTATCCCCAGACAGTGATTTTTTTTTATTTAGCACTAAGTCTTACTACCCGTTCGAGTTATACGCTTAAGTACTAATTATACTAATTGATTAGGAATTGGAATAGTTGAATTTAGAGGAAGTGAACCCGCATTTGCGTGGAGGGAAAGTGTAAAACCACTTCCCAGTTCACCCGACCGAGATTCAAACCTCGATCTCCCCATCCTCGGTGGTCTAGTTCAACACGACTGGTGCGTTGGCTAACTACGCCACCGAAGCTGGTTTCACAGTGATGAATTGTTCTGGGGATTGGTTGTTGTGGCTCTCCTAGTGTTTTAAGTTATATTACAATGTATAAGGTGTATGGAGCTACGACAGGCCTAGCAAGTCGGTAGTGGACCACTGTGGTCCTAGTTTAGCTCACCTTGTTATGACGTGTGTGCTTGACGGGCCAAGACGACACGTTGTACAGTGTTTGTGTGTCAATGTCAGCCGACCCCGGGGACCAGGAGTACCGCACAGAAGGCTGGTCATACGTCGTGTGGGCCGTGGGGAAACTGAACCACAACAAGGAACCCATGTTCCATGACATATATCCTAAATGGAACCTCAAGCTGGAATTGAACCGCAAGGAGCATAGCAGCGACTGCTTTGCCTTCACTCGGTCCAAGGAGAGCTTTCGGTGAGTAGCGGGGATATTCCCGAACTAGCGGTACGTGTGAATATAACACATGTATGTTCCTCTATATGTACATAAGCACTCTATCAGAGTGTCATTTGCAAACATATATTTGTTAGAGTGCCATATTGTAGGATTGTGGGATTTGAGGGTTCTTGGAACAGACCTACAAGGACCAATGTTCCAACGTAACTTTGGACCGAGCTCAATATATATTTACTGTGTCTTCATGTTAGGTAGTATCAAACTAGTTGCAGTATTTTATCAACGTGCTGCTGTGTTATATAGCATGTGCTCAGTTCAGAAACAAGGATGTTATATAGCATGTGCTCAGTTCAGAAACAAGGATGTTATATAGCATGTGCTCAGTTCAGAAACAAGGATGTTATATAGCATGTGCTCAGTTCAGAAACAAGGATGTTATATAGCATGTGCTCAGTTCAGAAACAGGAATGACTTGAGGTAGAGATTTAAAAACACTTTTCACAGAGAAACGTGGGAGGCGGGTGAGATATTTGACCGCACAATCAGGACCTTTACTGCGACCTTGGGGCCATCTGGAGGCAGAAGAGGCTATCAAGGAATCACTGGTACGTGGGCAAATATTGGCCATTCTTGTTGGTATGTTTTGTTTGTTTACCTTTAGTGAATGTTATTAAAATGTTTGAAGACTAATGTCTGGGCTCCTGGTCCACGAATGAGAAACAACTAGTTATGAAAGCGAGTCTGTCTCCAGGGATGACCACAACCGGTCTTGTCTGGTATATCAACGGACTGCTCGCCCCCGAGATCTGGTTGAGGCGAGGTCTCACCTACTCGTTCAAGATCCACGGCGGGAACAACCCTCACAGCGCCGAGTATTACCACCCCTTCATAATCACGGACGAAGCGCACGGAGGGTTTGACATGCTCTCCGAGGAAGTGCAGCAGAAGGTCCGGGTGTTGGCAGGCGTGGAGTTCACCAGGAGGGGGCAACCTAAACCTACGGCAGGTGTGTCCTCTCGTCCTCGACATGAACTACGGTAGCGCTATCCCGGCAATCGATGATAAGTTTGGGAACTCTCTGTTTAGCTGGACCTCTCTGCATCAGCAAACACAACGACAAGGACCGACGACTCGACGACAACTACCCAACCTTCAAGAAGTTCAACCGTTCTCTCCTCTACACGTGCGAAGAAGGTGAGAACAATCTAAATACTCGTCACAAGAAGTTGTACGGTAGTAAAAGACGAGTAGCTGTTTGTTTGGACTTGAGCAAAGGAGGGGGCAGTCTAGGGGGTAAGGTGTCAGACTTCTATGCTGGCGTCCGGGGTTCAATCCTCGGTCCAGGCACAGATTTATCTGATTACCAAACCAGGTCCTCCATTTCATCTCACAATCACCCTACCATTACACATTAGCGTAAGTGCTTATAACCCGAACGGGTTGTAAGACGCGGTGCTAATAATAATAATAATAATAATAATAGAGCAAAGGAGGGCGGTTGTGTTTTGCTTCCAGGGGACGCGGCCATTTTGAAAGTGACTCCGAACACAACTTGGCCAGACGTTGTGTACTACAACAGTTTCACACATCCCAACATGGGCTGGAAGATTCACGTGGTGGACAGCTACGCTAGAACCAGCACTGGTGCATCCATGGGGCTCCACGTCGGGACTCTGTTGCTCACCATATGCGCGACTCGCCTCCTACCGCTAGTTTTACAGTAGCACCCGGATATTGGACTGTTACAATCGGTTGAAAGTGAATAATAGATCAAATTTTATACTTTGTACATATTTTATTCTGTCCTTACATTTTAGTGTTTGACCATCAACTTTTATATACATTCATACAAGTATATTTATTATCAGTAGCAATTTTGTATGTCAACTAAAATATATTGTACAATGAGTTTGAAAATAATAAATAATCCATAGTTTTAAAAAGTAATCCCCTGATAAAAGAATTGTGCGCAAACATTCCTTGCTGATTGTGTACATCTTGGTATCAGAGAATGTTTGTTAGCGCAACACAACTTGACCTCCTCAGTAAATAAACTATGCATCCACATCTGTTCAAAATATATTCAAACAAAATAATTTATATATATATATCAGTGTGTAAAGCTTTGACATTGTTTAAAAAAGACACCAGTTTCCACTTTACTTTTAATCATCGTTTTGACACAAACCACAAAGACCCGGACAAGCCAGTACCCATCCATACTGGTACCCACGACTAATACTAACAAGCCTGTACCCATCCATACTGGTACCCACGACCAGTACTTACAAGCCTGTACCCATCCATACTGGTACCCACGACCAGTACTTACAAGCCAGTACCCATCCATACTGGTACCCACGACCAGGACATTCAAACCTGCCGCACCCCCAAAATATTACTCTATTTGAGTTTAACTACCTCCAAGACAGAAGAAAGGAAGATGTCACCTTTGTGCAATGGATTCTTCACACATTTTCCTCTTTCCCTCCAGATTTCTTCTTTATATTTAGACTTACTGGTAATAGTTTACTTTTCCTTTTGCTATCCGCGTCTTACTACCCGTTCGGGTTATACGCACTTACGCTAATGTGTAATGGTAGGGTGATTGTGAGATGAAATGGAGGACCTACAGTTTAACGTGGGATCCGAACCACGGTGGAGGCCTGGCATTCCCCCCATTCACAAGATGTCTTGTCAGAGGATTGAACCCCGGAACACCAGAACAGAAGTCTGACACCTTACCCCTGGACCACCAGGTCACCCTCGAATTGAATTTAATGTTGCGATGGTAACTGGAATGTTACAAACAAATCATGTAGGGAGCATCTTGGGGTGTTTATATTATTGTTCGTGTGAGTTGGCCTGCTTGGAAAGTTATCCAAGATCGAGACCAGGGGTTTAGTAATATATTGGTGAGTAAGATCTCACCTACGCAGCTGGGAGAGCTCGTATAACTCTGGAACAATCGCATGAAGTGCTACTGGTCTGTCGGGGTCGTTTTGGTTCGTATCAAAACGGTGAACATTCATTAGTCACCAGTTTTCATTGTAATCATTCTATATTAGTTATTTTGCCTTTTCATTTTATTAAGTTGGCAAATAGTGAATGTTTTCTAGGGATCTTACTAGGGGTGTGTGAAGTCGAGTCGAATATGGGAAATATTCTCGAAGCCGAATCAAAGTTATAATATTTTTCTATTTAATTTTGAGTGAAAATATTATGATGACATTGAATATATTTAGCTAACCTCAAACTAAATATTACATAACACTAATGTGGCTTTTTGCCAAGTGTTGTATTCACTTTACCTTTGTATTAAAAACATGTGTTTGCTTTAATATCAGTGGAGTTTCTCTGCGCGGTGTTTTACTAACCTTCCTCACACAAGACACGACCAACACACAAGAGTTAACAGATGTTCGAGAACCAGAACAATTCAGCGGTTGTGTTTCAGCAAGGAAACTTTTGATTTCATAAATCCATTTAAATCTTGCCGTGTGAATTATAAAATAAATAAATATGGTTTTGAATTGAAAGCGCCTATAGCCAATCTCGAAAATCATGTGACCCTTATGATAATAATTAATCCTTCATGTAATCTGTATAGGTTTTATTTTATTTTTGTTTCCGAGTACTCACTATTTGCGTACTCGCGCACTCGACGACCTCTCAATCTGCCGCCGGCCTACACTGATACATGTAGTAAACAACTAAAATGGCTGCGTGTGTGAATTTTAAAATATATATTTATCACTTATTTTAATCTACACTTACTTTCAAGAGTGATAGATTCATCTTCAGTTGGTATCGATCAAGGCGGTTTGAGGTTTAATGTTATGGCCGCCTTGAAATTCTCCCAGTTCCACCAGGAAAATAGGACAAACTTGTTATAAAACTCTAAACTATAAAATATATTTTATTTCTTGAGGTAATTTCAGTTCATTTTTATTTGATGTAAAATATAAGCGTGATATAATCACTAGAGTTTAAATATCTGCCGAAGCCAAACTTATGGTTTGAATCGAATACCAAGTACACCGAGATTCGATTTGGCTTTGAATTTTTCAGAAGTTTCTCACACCCCTAGACCTTACAAAAATAAATATGACTTGTTTTTAAAGTTTTTTTTATCACTATTTACACATTTAGTTTTGTACAAATATATTGAATGCAGTTTGTAAATAATGAACATTTGAGAACCAAGGTTTTAATTAAATAATCGGCGTAAAGAAAACCATGATAAGACATTTTTTGTGTTGTACACATTAATGGTCCTACATTGACAAGTTGATTATTCTCAGCCATCCATCCATCATAAATACGAACACAATTACAACCTCCAAGTGATTGTGTTCCCGATAATTGTAATAGCAGACATCCAGACACCCGATTACTACGCTCTACAGTGTAACGTAAATAAGAGAGTTAGTTATCCTTCTAACGTGTTGATTACATCTTCACCTGGTCGACTCGACAAATACCTGTGGACACAACATTTTATTACAGTTACTTCTATAATTTCTATGACAAACACAATCTGTGGTCCAAAATAAATCCAACGTTGTTCAGCGTTTTGTTCCACACATGGTAATATCAACATTTGCTATCAACTCTAGACAAGGACCTTTTCTCTTCATTTCACAGGTTTCTGTGCGATATCGAGGACAGTTATTCAACAAATGTTGATATTAACACGTATGAAACATATCAACTGCAGGAATATTTGATTTATTCTGTAAAAACAACAAGAGTTCTCTTCCGTGTTATCTTAAGAATGTTTGGGGGTAAGAGGATTAAGAAATTTGCAAAACCCCTGTATTCAATATTGGTGTCCATAAACATACCTTGCGCCTACTTGTGGAACTTGACTAAAGCCTCCAGTCTGACAGCAGACATACCTTGCGCCTACTCGTGGAACTTGACAAAAGCCTCCAGTCTGACAGCAGACATACCTTGACGCCTACTCGTGGAACTTGACTAAAGCCTCCAGCGTGACAGTAGACATACCTTGCGCCTACTCGTGGAACTTGACGAAAGCCTCCAGCGTGACGGGAATCTGCCCCTTGTAAGGTATCTTGTACTTGCAGACGGAGGTCGCAGCCAAGCAACGCAGAGACACATGCTTCATCAGGTTGATCGTGTTGAGCGGGTTCCTGGCGATAAGGGAACCGGGACACTCCCCAGACTTGTTGGGCTGGTCTATGTGGGCCCCATAGTCCAGCAGCAGTTGCACCAACTGGAACCAGGTTACAAATGTAGGTACATTTGTGCATCCCCCATGATTACCATGAATATGGGACACCGCATGACAATGTCGGTCTCTTGCCCCAGGGGGTAGAACATCTCCGCTGTATTGATTATCTAGAGGAGGCTAGAGGTGCAAGGCCTCAACACCAGAAAACTGGGTACCTCTAGAGGAGGCTAGAGGTGCAAGACCTCAACACCAGAAAACTGGGTACCTCTAGAGGAGGCTAGAGGTGCAAGGCCTCAACACCAGAAAACTGTGTACCTCTAGAGGAGGACTAGAGGTGCAAGGCCTCAACACCAGAAAACTGTGTACCTCAAGGTTCATTATTCTCCTTTCAATGTTCATATTTCGTGCGGGGTTTGAAAAGTTTAAAAAGTGCTCCAAAAGAATGTTTCCTCTGTGTGAGGTTTGATTGCGATTGACAGAATCAGGTCGAGTATAAATGTCTTCAAATGGAGGAGGGGGTGGTCCATTCGACAGGAACTCAATTTGCATATGAACAATTCCCGAGGTTTGAATATTTTAAAAATGTCTTATAGTACATTTGATTGTAATACTTCATTCTAATCCGATAAATCCAATTATTATCATCACAAAATATAATTCACTTACTTCAAATATTTCCATATTATCATCTCTTTATTAATTTTTTGATCAAAGTTAAAGGCAAGTTGAAGAAAAGTAGAAGTTAAGAAGTTTATTATATTGGTTTGAAAGTCGATGTGAACGATTGCTACTGGACCGTGTCTATCGTACTCACGTCCGTGTGGAAATTGTACGGGGTGCCTGCGATGTGAAGGGGTGTCGAGCGTGACTCGTTGCGGGCGTTCACCCTGGCCCCGCACTCCAGGAGTAGACGAATTACGTCCAAGTTGGGGAAGATGAGCTGAGCAAGAGCAAACACAAGTCCTCGTTATTTACATGTCACCCGTCAAGCTTGACACACATCTTCCCGCCAGACCTTATTTACATTTTGGATACCGCTTATGTCCCGACAAGAACACAGTTCCCCCCATCCAGTGGCAGCAGTGTAAAGTATCAACTGTGTTGTGTTCGTTCTTTTCCACCCCCCTTATTCCAAAAGATATATGATATATTCACATTAAATATTTAGTCTGCTTGTCTGTCAATAAGAAATATCACAACTTTTTCCTCAATTCAAACAATTAAATTTTAGCCTGAGCATTTATAATTTAATCATTTTACAAGCAGCCAACCTAACAATAAAACTGTGTTATTTACATACAACAAGCTCTTTGAATCTAATGTTCTATTTGCGCGAGGTACACTAGAACACAAAGATCGTGCGCGAGACCTGGTTATCATCGCTGAAGTAGGAGCTCTTGATGGTGTTGAGGCAAGACACGCACAGGTGCAGCAAGGTGTCCCCGGTGGACGCGGAGCGCACGTTGTGACGGAGCAGCTTGGACACCATGCGGTGCACTTCCTCTCTCTGGGACTGGGACTGCGCGGTCTCCACCAGCAAGTAGATAAGGTGCGCAATGCACTTGAGCGTTCGGTCAAAACTCTCCTGCTGACGCTTCTGAACTGGACGCACCTGCGCGGGACATTTGGTTGATAAGTTATCGCCTGATAGACATTTGGTTGATAAGTTATCACCTGATAGACATTTGGTTGATAAGTTATCACCTGATAGACATTTGGTTGATAAGTTATCGCCTGATAGACATTTGGTTGATAAGTTATCACCTGATAGACATTTGGCTGATAAGTTATCACCTGATAGACATTGGAAGGAGGAGGCGGAGGAAGACCGAGGGACAGGTGGAGTGCAGTGGAGGAAGACCCAGGGACAGGTGGAGTGGAGTGGAGGAAGACCCAGGGACAGGTGGAGTGGAGTGGAGGAAGACCGAGGGACAGGTGGAGTGCAGTGGAGGAAGACCCAGGTACAGGTGGAGTGGAGTGGAGGAAGACCCAGGGACAGGTGGAGTGCAGTGGAGGAAGACCCAGGGACAGGTGGAGTGGAGTGGAGGAAGGTGTTGGGAGGACACAAGTCAATGGAGAGGCTTATGTTTGAGAAAGGACCAGGAAACTGATGATTTTAAAATGAAATGTTATCAAATCTAAATAAAATACTACAACAAATAATATACTTTCTTTTATTGCGACCAATTAAAAAATAAGGGGGGGTTAAGTGGCTCGTGTCCGGATAGGCTTGTAACTGAGATATAAACATCAAGAGATTGAAACAATTATACAATCAAGTCAAATAACGAATCTATGGTAACTACTTTACAAAGTTACATTATTCAAATATCAAGATTTGGAATTTCTGATCGAATATGAATTTGTCTAGTTTCAGGTTTGCATTAGAAATTTCAAAACTTTGTACACGCTTAGCGTTTACCGATTTAAAAGAGGCGTTTGGAAGAAAATAGCTATTTTGACTTTCCCACAATTTTTGTCGGTGTGATTACCTCGAGGAGATGTCTCACATCCACAATTTGGCCAGCGAGGAGCTCAAACGTCGCAGCCACGTCAGAGAACCGAGGTTCCGTCTCGCCCCGCCCGGCCATCTCCACCACATCCAGGTTTTTCTCGTTAAGGTCGACAAAGAGCCTCACTAGCGCCTGCGCCGTGAAGCACGTGTCGTTGTACAGGATCTGAAACCGTGTCCTCCGAGTCTCAACATTGCGGATTGTCCAATATGGGAAGTAGAGCACTAAAATTAGTGTTGCATGCTTTCAGCGCCGTGGTCTAATTTAGAGCAGGGGCCTTCAACCCGGCGTAGTATTCTTTGCGGCGCTGGCTCATGAAATATATGATTTCAAGACAAAAAAAAATTACAAACAGAGATAAATATAAATATGCTTTACATAATCAACTAATAAAATTAATGCCTTCATGGTTTATTTACATTATTTTATAAACAATTTTTGCTTTTTATGTGAAGATTACGTTTTCATACAAATGTAATTTTAACCAACAAAATAAACCATTTCTTGTAAACAAGATAAATCGTGCTTCCTCCTGGTACAAAAAATCTAAAAATAGGAAGACAACCGAGAAAATACTTCACAAGAAATGTGAGATTTCACCTGTCGGAGACAAACTTAGTAGGCGTACCTGGTTTGAGTTTAATAATGAGCTAATACGAATAACGTTAGTACAATATTGCAAGCCGACAAGGGACGCTCTGGACCTAACAAGGTTGGAGACCCCTGATTTAGAGAATATATTAAAATTAGTAGTTCCCCAAGAGTGAGGTAGCGTGGAGGCAGTTGAACAGGCTCTTAAACTTGATAAACTTGCAAGCTAGCTCTCATTTTCTTATCACTTTATGAAATATCAATCAGCTAAGCTGGTTCTCTTCACCGACTGATACATGTATCAATGTCTGCTGTCTCTTGTGAAACAAACCAAGGGAAATAATATCAAGTTGGTCTTACTGTGTCTTTCTCTACTCTGATCTCCAGCGCCCGGCGCCACAGATCGATGCAGCGCTGGTATCGGAGCGCGTCGGCATAAGAGGCTCCGCGGTACATCAGCCTGAACAGCGTGTCCTTGTGGTTGGCCCCGAGCAGCCGCTCGCAGATCAGGAGAGACTGCATCCTCATCGCATCGACGTCGAGCGACACGTTACTCAACTCCTCCATCGTGTTGAACTCCACGGCGTTCCGGAACGCCGCCCGCTGAGGGACGGCCGGTTTCTTGGGGAGAGACGCGTTCTCCGGGGAGCTGAAGGAGAGCCGTATCTGTGTCGCGATGTACCAGTGGCTCATGGCGGTGGCGGTGTCGTTGTGCTCGTCGAGGAAGGTGGATCCTATCAGCTCGTGAGCGTTGGCCAGCTGCTCGGGGGGGTAGCTTACGTTGGTGATGAGGTAGTTGAAGATTTGACTGGCCCCTTTGATGCAAGCCGTCTGGAGCGCGTCGTCGTTGTACCGGCTGCGGATGTGAGGGTCGGCTCCGTGCTCCAACAGGAGTTTGGTTGTTTCGAAGCGGTGTTCCTGAATGGCGTAGTGCAGCGCAGTCTTGTTCTGGATGTCGCAGGTGTTGACGGAGGCCCCGTGTTGGAGCAAGCACAGACACAGGTGGACGCTCTGGACAGAGTTGATCAGGCAAGTACCCCCGTTGTAATTAGCGCGGAGAACATCGGCGCCGTTTTCCAGCAAATAGGCTACGATGTCTAAATGTGTCATAAAGCAAGCGCTGCGGACAGGAGTCGAACCAGTGTCCGAGGTCGCGTTCACGTCCGCCCCGTGCTCCACCAGACATTTTATCACCGGTAATTTGCCCGACACGGCCGCACACCACAAGGGCGTTACTAAATGTACCGAACGATCGTCGGGGACCTCGTACAGCCCTTTCTGTTCTAGATCGACGTTGCATACAGTGATCAAATACTGAACTATTTCAACGTGCCCTCGTTTGCAGGCAATGAATAAAGGTGCGCAACCATCTTTAACCCAGGATGCTATTTCCTTTCTCACTTCGCGAGGAAAAGGTTCTAAACGTCTTCTTAATGGATACGATAGTCTGGCTCCTGGATTTGCGAGTTTACATTCTGACATGAGATCACTAAACAATGCTTCCTTCTGGCTTTCTTGATCACTTTTACCAGTGAACCACATATCCAGCCGTCGTCCTAATACATGGAAAGGTTTAAGTCGAGTCTCATAACTCATGTGCACAATAAATTAAATAACTGTTAACTACACTAAATAAAGTATACTTGAAAGTATTTATCAATAATAGTATCAAACCTCAACTATACTGCCATATTGAATTTTAGCTTTCTTTTTTACTGGTCGCCTAGCCTTGTGCTTTAACCTCGTAATAGCCAAGAAGTCATACATATAAAATTAAAAATAGATAGATATACCCTTCATTTACCGGGTGAAGTAGCACGCTTGCTTTGCATTATTCCACTATAGTATAATTTAAAAAATGAGTACGCGTGTGATTTGTCAGGATAAACCGTGTCTTTTTATATCTAAATTACTTGGATTTATTTTTATTTGGTTGGTAAATGTTGGATTATTTGAATTCTAGAATGATATGAAATCTGTCATAAGTCTATATATTTATACAAAATAAATATTTTCTAAGGCTAAACAAATATTTTTGATATTATATAAATTTCAAATATTTGTAAAGATAAAATACAGTTTCCTTATGTAAACAGTCAAGTTATTTTTGTATTCAATTTGTGAGAATAGGCATTAGTTTTATATACATATTTTGATTGTTACAAGAAAAATTACTATTTTTAGTCTGTCTACCACAGCACCGAGTTACAGTTGAAAAATAATATGTCTAGGTTTTGGATTGTTAACACATGTAAAGGATCACTGTTTTGTTATAAATGAAAAGTTTTTTTAATCACATGCTAAATTTTAAACGTAAAAGTTTTTCACATTATTTTATTACTTTTATTCATTTCTTTCTACTCATTCCGAAGCAATATTTTAAACATAATTATTAAAAGTACTTATTTTAACTTTTGGAATGTATAAGGTGTAATATAGTGCATAGATTAACACATTTTAATAGAGGCAACGCATTTAATTGGAGAATAGAAAATAATAATTATATATATATATATACATTATTTTATGATCATTCTATCGTATTTCAAAATATTTAACTAAATAAAATATTGTATACACTGCGTGAGTGCACCATTGTAAAGAACTTGTTTGCTTCAAGATCAATTACATGGTTCAAATTTATCGGTCACCATTTTGAAGCTATGTTAGATATTTTGTGAAAGTGCTGTGAATAATAATTTTTTTAGGTGGAATAAAACGATAAATAAGCTTTGTGTCCAATCTCAAATAAATATAAATAATATGGGCCTAAGTTACTGTGGTAAACTAAAACATTAATGCAATACCATTATGTTTTCATTACAGCTATCCAAAGTGTCAGATGTCAGCTCTTAGCGTAGGGATACATTAAGGACTATTCTAGTAACATTTTGAGCTTTCATCCAGGTAAATTCAGGTGGTGAATGTACTCTACACTGTGACCCTTTCAAATAAGCTAGCCATAATGTAATCCTACAAAGTAAGACGCTGTCACCTTTCAGAATAAACGAATTATATATTTGCGAATCACCTACTTGATTTTAATCTACTTCTTATTTCACTAGATTCTCACATTAATGAACATAATTGGTATTATATTGACATACCTTTGAATATGGATACAGTTAGGGTAACTGGTCATCTCTCTAATAGGGTCAGACTACGGGTACCTTTGTGACCTGTTATTTATCATAGAAGGTTGAAAAAAATAATCTCTTACTTGCTGCCAGCTTGACTGCAACGAAATATCCTACACAAAGAATATAGATAACCTGAAAGAGGACGCAGTTAGACACTTTCTTGCGTTACCGGTACTGTATGTTTTAAAATATATTTCTCTATGCAGGACACATTTTCAAGGATATCAAATCATTCGGATACAGTATAAACTCCATGACATTACTATAGTAAAACTAGAAGTACGGTGTGAAATGAGCCACTGTGTTCACGTGATGCGAGTCTACTATGAATAGGTGTCGTCACAACCGAACACATTAAGCGCGTTTAAAAAAAATATATTTTTTTAAGGAAGCAAAACTAAACGCACCCATCCCCAATTAAAACATTTCACGACAAGTGGCAAGAAAGTGGTGGTTTGGCAGCGTTTTTGTCGGTGCTTTCTCTTTGGCGCATGCGCCTGATGAAAAACCAGACTCTAGCAGAGAGGTACAAACAGGTTTGCGTGTCTTGACACACTTCATCAAGCGGAAACACGCTGGATTCACATGCATGCGTTTCACAGGATGGTCCAATCAGTACTACCAACAAACAAGACACTATTTAATATCTATTTATCTTGTTAGGTTATTCTTTGAACGTGAAGGATTCTTCTGGGGCAAGATTAAAGAACAAGACGACGGGATTCACTCTCGCTCCGAGCTGGATTCAAGAGAGACAACCACTTTGTATGGATAGATCGATACAAGTGATTGTGATCTCACCATGTCGAGAGAATAAATAGAAACAAAACTATTGACAAGCTTTACATATGAAAGAAATATCTGTCTTTAAAAAGATATTTCCTAGAAAATAGAACGTATCACTTTACTCCCACGTAAACTGTGCGTCACCGGGTAGCTACATC
Organism: Timema shepardi; assembly: GCA_902151425.1. Classification (NCBI taxonomy): domain Eukaryota; kingdom Metazoa; phylum Arthropoda; class Insecta; order Phasmatodea; family Timematidae; genus Timema; species Timema shepardi. Next base: position 26,627 of record CABFVX010008025.1, read on the forward strand.
GCATGAGTGTGGAGAGAGAACGGGAAAACCAAGTGATAAATCACACTTCGAGAAACCACGCCCATCGAATCAGACCAGGGTAATCCCAAGTTAGCTGTTGTCAAGTGAAGTTAGGAAGACCAGGCTGATCCCAAGTTAGCTGTTGTCAAGTGAAGTTAGGAAGACCAG
>CABFVX010008026.1:0-26793 GCA_902151425.1 Timema shepardi
CTAGTAGCAATAATACGCACTACAGCAACATAGTAGCTAGGAGATTATGATGTCATAAATTAGAAAATGGCTCTTGACAAAATATACTCAGAATCATTAAGGTTGGATAACACAATAGTGAATATTTAAATGCTCCGCTTCCTCATAACAACAAAATGATACACCGAAGTAATTAGAGTTATAAAGCACGATTCTTGTGAAATAAGGCCGTGCCTTCTTCATAACAACTTCAGTTCGTACCCTGACCGGCTCAATTTATTCGTTATATATAATTCTGTAGTTCTCGATACTGTTTATTTTTTATTCATTGGCACTAGGTTATATTGATCTGTATTTGAGCACCAGGTATGTGCGTATTCTACGTAAGATTATGGTGGCATGGTGGTCAAGGGGTAAGGTGTCAGACTTCTGTAATGGAGGTCCGGGGTTTAATCCTCAGTCCCGGCACAGATTTATCTGATTGCCAAATCCTTCCTTCACCTCTGAAAAGACGTGTATTAATCACAACTTGTGAATGTGTGGAATGCCAGGCTTCTATCGTGGTTCGGATCCCACGTTAAACTGTAGGTCCTCCATTTAATCTCATAATCACCCTACCATTACACATTAGCGTAAGTGCGTATAACCCGAACGGGTAGTAAGACGCGGTAATAATAATAAATATTATAATACATAAGATTATGATGATATTATTCATACACATGAACTTAAAACTAGTATAAAATAAAGAAAAAATTTATCAACATAGATTCAGGTTAATTGATAGCCATCCGCATTTGTTAATACGAATAATTATGACTGTACATAGTTATTCTAAACATCTAATTGGTGTTCCTGCCGGAGTGATTAAGTCATCCCCCTATTATCTGAATACGACCAAACAAGTATCCTTCTCAAGCTACCTTGTGAGATTCCCATCCTGCGGGTCTCCAGGAATTTTCTAACAATATCAAGTCAGTCATGGACGCTTTTTCGTTTCAAATAACTGTGTCAAAGGCTATATTCCCGCTTATAAAGAAAACTAGATTAGCTTGGTGTTTTGGGAAGAGATTTTTCTTTCCGTCTATTTCTTTTAGTAATGTTTGGATTCCTTTCCATGGTAGGGCAGTAAACAACCACAAACAAGACAGCTATTGTTTCTGTGACCGACAATGCTTCTTGACCTTGGCTTTTAAACGATAGAAAGTGATGGTCGATATATATTAAATTGGGATCGGGGACTATAACGTTATAAGTTTGGAGCTATGCCCTAGGATTCTCTAGCAGTAGCACTTCATGCGTTCCCATACTTATAACCGAGGCTCCACAATAATATCCTGTGCCATCCTAAGAACACTTCACTTACCCCTGACACTGTTAGAGTATTTATTGGAGACTTTGACAGCACAAATTGTGGGCGCCAGCAAGTTTTATTCCACTGACTCTTTGAATATACACACACCTTAATAAGATAACATTTACCCACAACATTTGGACCATGGACCAAATACCAGCCTTCTATAGTCTGACATGAAGTATGGTATGAGGACGGGGTTCGAATCCCAAACACATACGTTTATGCCGGGTTCACGATCAACTTAACTTTAACTTTTTATAACGTTTACTTAAAGTTAACTTAACTTAAGATAACAGATGTGTGATCACGATTCACGTAACTTAACGTAACAACTCGAATCAAATATCGCCATACTAGAGTCTGTGTTTTGATCTGTGATTTGTTCTATTTGTATTAGTGTTTATGATATGTGAATGTTTACTGTTTTCTAGCGTTATTATAGTTATTTATCATAACACTTTTTGTGCAGATTTTATTGTTCTTACAATCATTTTAGTTGATTTATACGAGTATTTTAATAACAAGGATATTTTTTGAAATAAATATATTATTCCATTTTATATAATAAAAACGTTGTGGTCTTAACTTATTCACAATATTTGAATTGATTCTGTTCTATAACGTTTTATAACGATACAATACTAGCGCTTATTTTAATTAAATGTCCGATCATAAAACTAAAGATAAAGAGTAGAGCTTGATCATAAAACCAACACATTAATTACTAAATAGCCCTGTATACGTCACTTGTATAATGATTGGCTGGCTAGATCACGTGATAACCTTCATTTAACATTCACTTAATATGAAATAACTCTCAAAATATCTATTAGGTTTAGTTAACTGCAAGTCAACGTTAAATTAACGGCATCTTGATCGATTTCATTTAAACAAACGAGGATATACTTTAAGTTAAGTTACTTTTAAGTTAAGGTTAAGTTGATCGTGATCCCAGAACTATTTTAGATTCTACATCGACCTTACCTGTCGCATTAATATAAGCCCATTTACGTCTGTGGAGGCACTGAATTACTCGTATCATAATATATTATAACAAAGTGAATTATTATTATTTAAAACGAAAGTATAATAAATAGTTACTATATTTAATTTATATCATCATTGGTCTCACGCACAAATTATATCTATAACATTTATTTTCAGAGATATATTTTACAGATCGTGAATTCAATGGACAAACTGAAATGTTTCTAGCTAAAATCCTTTCCAAAGAGAGGAAAGGGCCAAAATAATTGGTCAGTAGAGAGAGGTGGTGCAGCTTCCATCGTGACAAGCTTCGTTACAAAGAGGAGACCACGCACGCACCTTGAAATCATTAACAGGTGTTCTTGATGTGAATAATGTGCGTTAGGTGATCTACACCACGTATATATCTTCCCGTTCTTACGTCACATACACACGAGCGCACGGGGAAATTGAATACTTGATAGAGTATGAGAACGTATGTTATTGGACATGAGAGAGAGGTGGTCTGGTTGAGATGTCATCATACAATAATATTTTACTGATAGCAACCATTTAGAACTAACAAATATGATAGTAAAATGAGTTATACATTTGATTCTTTAATTATAGCATATCAAAGAGCACAATAAATTACATTTAATAACAAGACTTGAATAATTTTTGATATAGACATACCAATAACTTGATACACTATTATTATGAAGTTTTTGAATAATTATTTTGATATTTGAAGGGTAAGGTGGAAAAGTATAAATACTAATTTTAGCCCAAATTAAGCGAGTGCTTCCATCTATTGAACAATCAAGACACCTTTGTAATGAATTCTAGGCTATGTCTATGACCATGCAATTATAATCATATTTAAATTTAATTAAAAATAAATATTTCATTTTTGGCTCTATATGGGGTTTGAGAGATAAATGTTGATGTCTTGAAAAAGGTCTATAATTTGACTTTATCCCTTTTTCTCTATAATCCATATCGTTCATTTTTAAGAAGTGACACAACTTGTTTTAATTTAATATTCTTTGTGGTACAGTGAAACCAAAATAAGAAAGAGACTATATCCCCATTATGTTCCCTTCTTTTACATTAAAAGGTATTAAGCTTAACCAGCATTGTTACACTATGGCTCAGCTTATAAGATAGGGCCATAGTGTAGTATATCAAAGTAAGACTCTTTTTATCTGAAAAGTGGCAGTCTAACCTTTATGAACTATACTATGACCCTTTTTTAAAAGCTACGCCATGGTGGAAATATACAGGATAAGCTTGATACCTTCTAGAATAAACGAGTGATACATACTTAAATGGAATACTAAATTTAAAAAAATATATATAATTAATTAAATTTAAAAAATAGGATTAAATATTCTTATTTTTAAAAACAATATTTTTTCAATAAATAAATGCCACAACAACAAAAGTGAAGCTAGCATCGGTGAAACCCCCAATTATATACCAAGTTCATCTAATATATATTTTAGGAAACAGGATTTTTGGGTTTAAATCATGGCTATATTTAATTTAACTTTTATTTAGATATCTTATGTCCATTTCTTAAGGCCAAATTGGAATTTAAATTCTTGCTTAGTGGTTATAGGTAGCCTACTTACAGCTGATATTTGAAAATTCAATAAAAAATATTAATTATTATAGTTTTGCCCAAAATAGGTGATTGTGGAGTGTTTTAAATTCTAAACAATAATTTATTCAGGACTATGGTAGAATAATTGAGGTTCAGGAAAAAAACCCCTTCATTTTATGAAAAAGTGTGTTGGCGGTGATTTTTGGTATCTCGGCTCAAATGAGATTTTCTTATAAATGTTTTGCCACTCTCTCTGCAGGCAAATGGGGTGCGTTTAGTCTAAATTCAATATACCTCATCCCTAACACATAAGATTAATTATTATATAAGCGTATACCCCAAAATGTATTATATTTAATTTTATAGACGTTTAAATAGTGAGTACATCCCATATAAATCTATTAGTGTTATCATGTTCTAGGCCTCACCTTCTAAATCAAAGTACCTGATGGAAGAACTGGCCAGTTTCCATATTCTATAAAAATAACATCGGTCTTACTCTAATTATTTTAGAGAAGAATTTGACCCATCGTTGGCAGCATACATAGATTTGTTATTCAAAATAACACATAATATAAATGAACACAAATTTTACCAACTGAAGTAGTCGAAGCAAGAACCATATGTGTTTGTTACCATACTTTTCCTTAACACCGAATTCTACTTTTTTTAATAGGGTAGATTGTAAAATGACTGCTGGAAATAAATGTAGGTGTGGCTCAAAATAACGAGAAGGAGACATTGATGATGGCGTGGTTAATATATAGAATAATTCACTTTAGTTTGGTGGTTAAAACCAGGTTATCCCCCCTCCCCCCTCCACCCCCAAAGAAGGAAGGCTGTCCCAAGCTACCAGATCATTACATCAGGGGCCAAGGAAAGACTTTGATTGATGTAGAATTGTTCAGTAAGAATAGAAAGCATTGAGAATGTTCCTTTGGAATATAGTTATCACTTTTGGAGCGAGGAAGTTCTCCTCAGTTTTTGAGTGTTGATTGAAGGACTCAGTTTTCCTGAGAAATAGGTGAGCCATTTCAGCTTGAATTGCATTTTGCTTTACTTATAATTAATACAAGTAATCGAATGATTTATTCATGTGAAATCCAGTCTAGTCCAAACTACCACAAAAAGAGTTCCAATTTAAAATTATAATGTATTAAAAATTATTATAATCGATAGTTAAGGTTTACCAGATAAATGTTTGAACATAGCAAAATGGTGCAAAGGAACCAGATAAACTGATCATACAAATGATATAAAGGGTCTAAGAAAAAACTGGAAGAAGTAGCGATTAATTAAGTGACGTTGAACCAGGAGGAAGGAGACTAGTGACGTCATCAATCAGTATCGAGAAGGACACTACGGAATACACAACAATACAAAGGTGACACAACGCAACTAAACCCCTTGGATATCAGAGGGCTAACCAGAGAGGGAAGGCTGTGGACCAAAAAAATGTTCCGATGAAGCAGGATACCGGGAACAAAATGATACCTCTCTACGATTAGAAGGCAAAGACTCTAACATAGAGATGGGATGGCAGTGCTGGAACAAAACCACTGCGCGGGAAGAATACGACTCCACGAAATTAGGATGACTTCACAGTGACAAAGAATGGTAAATTGTTACTGAGGCTGAGTGAGTCGACCTTGAATATAAAGGTCCACCTTCTTTACTGGACAGAGAGATAGGGAACGCTAAATGAGCTTCATATTTATTATTACTCTTACTCTAGCAACTAATCTCGATTTGACCTGGAATATCTGGTGGACAGCTATGGAACCAGTTGTATCGTAAGGCAGAACAATTTGAGTAACGACAGAATGACGTATAAACTAAATTCTAGACCTAGCACAAACGATGAGCTGCCAGAGTATAAGAGAGATCTTGAAGAAAGAAGTGGCCATAATACCATTTAATGAGTGAAGACATGGATTAAGGATTAATCCTCTAATATAACAGCAGAGGTCTCTTCAATTAATACTATGAGTGAAGTGACCAAAGCAATAGGGAATCATTAGATTTTAGGGGAAGTGGCATGCGCACATACGAGCAATACGATACTAAACGATGACGTGAGCTTTATTTTAAAACGTTTAATGCCAATAAACGAGACGTTAGACACGCTAACCACGGAGGTTTGTGCTGGAAACTAAAGGATGGACATTGAGTATAGACATCTCATTGATGAACCCGAAGGACAAAAACATGAGCTATAGGAGACTCAACAGTATACTCGAAAGTGTATACAGATAATTTGTCATCTTAAAAACGTTTATAAGTTATTAGAACAAACGGTGCCGATTAATACCATAGATATTGAATTTCTGGTTGAAATACAAACCAGCCATAAAAACTTTATTCACATCAAATCAATAAGAAGTGGAAATAGCAAAACTAAGTATCAGAAAAAGAGTACTGAATTACAATTTTTGAGGGACGTCAATAAATACTGTCTCCAAAGATGGGATTGCCTGGTGCAGCAAAGAAAAGAAATAGGAGTCGAGATTACCAATAAGTTCAAATGAGCAATCGGATATTTCTCTTAGGAATAATACCCTAGGAGATAATATTAATTTTAGTGCCGTTAGTGAATATCAATTCTATGATATAGCATAAGGTAAAGTGAATACTATTGAAATGCAGCAAATTAGTAAGGTTAAGAAAAATGCATGCAATAGCATCAACTCAATGACAGATATCCAAGATGACGGAAATGTACAAAAAGGGACAAGGCCTTCGATAAAATAATGTAGTTAGAGGTGAAGAAGACTCGTCTAAGTATGAACTAGTTAGTTGTTCTTAGGAAAGGCATAATGCACCAAGGAGAACGAAGGCAGACGAGAAGAAATAGGCACCACCTTACAAACAATTAAATCATTTTAGAAAATTGGGGAGCTAGGCAGAATCAGATAATATAACACTCAGATAAGATGGTGCACTCCAAGATGCAATACTCCTGTTAAATACAAAGGAGAATCAGAGGTTCCGAGCAATGTTGTATCATATATCACCCACAATCTCCTTCAAAGAGATTGGCAGGTTATTTTAAATATGCCTATGTTATAATCGAGCTTTCATGAAGCTAATAAACTAATACATAATTTGGCCCATTCAACTAGATTAATCTCAAAATATTTGTTCAAGATATGATACCGTGATATGTATAATTGGACATGGTTGAACGAAATACCAGTTTGACTAAAAAAATGTTATGATGGATAATTAATTAAAGATGTACTGTGTATGTAACATATCAAAATAATTCAGCTAAACTGAAAGTGACAGTGCAATAATTTGATCTTTTCAAGCTTAAAAAGTGTTAAAAAAAACACCATATGGTTTTAATTGTAATGCATAGTGCTTATTTTAACTAGTTATGTGAAAGAAAGTAAAGTTGGTTGATAATCTTGTTTGAATTTGGTGGAGACCAGAATTTAAACGAAGAATACTCTGGGGACTGAATCTCTGCGGGTACTAATATGTTGTGTCCAAAAATAAGTAAAAGGGAAAATAGAGTAAATTTATTGACTTAACTTTTGCAGATTTGAGTGTGAAAATGGTTTAGTAATTATTATATTTTTTAAATGTATGTGTACATTTATGTTACTAAAGTAGGGCTTGAGGAATAAAATTCTTCCAGAATTTGATAACTATAGAATGTATGACAGAAAAGAGTTAGTGAAATAAAATGTTTTGGCTAAGGATGTGAATATTGCTATACATGCTCACATGTTCTTAAAAGTCCATATTCAAAGGGGTATTAATTTATTAAATTAATCTTTATATATATATATTTTTTATAATAACTATTAATAGGGTGGATTGTAAGGTGACTGCCGGAGAGGAATGTGGGAGTGGATCACAAAAAGCGAAAGGGGAAACCATAACGGTGCAACTTTGTTTATGGAGTAGTTAAGATAGGAGATATTTCGCTCTCTCTCGTCGGTGAAGACCAGTTACCTTCCCAAGGAGGGAGAGGGCCATATCATTATACCAGGGGCCATGGAAAGACTTTGATAGGTGTAGAGTTGGTAAGTTGGAGTAGCAAGGATCGAGAATATTCCTTTGGAATCTCTTTATTATGTTTGGAGTTAGGAAGTTCTCCCAAGTATTTTGGGTTTCAGTTAAGGGATGCAGTTGTCCCAGACAATCGGCAAGCCAGTTCACCGTGAAGTATATTTGGTTTTACTTATAATAAATACAAATCAATCGAGTGACGTATTTATATAAAATCCAACCTAGTCTAAAAAGCAATCCCAGGGAAAGCTCCAATTACATATGCTAGTACATTAACCAATATGATCGATAGTTATGGTTTAGTAGGGAAACGTTACAACATACTGCGCTGATAAAAAACATCCCATTAGATTAAGAACCATCACATCCAGTAATGCACTCCCCTGAATAACCCTCGTGGACATGCAATCCTATCAAGAGTAACAGAGAGTATCAGAGAGCTGTACTAGTACAGATGACTGCCGTGCACACACTCACATTCTCAATGATACAGACTAGGCTAATGGTGGACCCCTCTCCTATGTGGTACTCTCCACTGCCCAGGATGAAGGCCGAGGGAACCACCACGTGGAGGTTGAAATAGTGCGAGATGGTGCCGGAACCTGTCGCCACCTACACAAATACAATTCACTTATATTCACTTTATTATTACAGCATCGTCTCATTAAGATTAAAAAACAGGAAGCAATTGTTCACTTTCCAACATTTAGCATTAATAATCCATTTAGCTTAAGTAAAATATTTATTTGTCTATGGTTAAAACAAACTTAATTACAAACTTTTGAATATTGTTTTATACTCAAATAGTGATTGACTAAAAAATGATAGGAGTAAAATATACTTCAATATGATAAATATTAAGTAAATGGATTATGACTTCAAAGGTATAGAATATTTTTTTCATAATTACAAATAATTAGAGTTATTAATATTAAGTTATTAGTTAATGAAGTCTGTTACAATGGTCATATGGGCGTCTAAGACATATATGAATACAATTTAAGTAAACACATTGATTATTAAAATATGATGAATATTTATTAAATACACAAACATTGATGTATATTTTCATAAAATAAAAATCCACCGCAAAACGAAACTTAATTTAATCAATTTCTAAAGATAAAGTAAAGATTAATTTTACATTAGATAGACAAGGTGAGAATATAAATGTTGTTCTTGTATTAATAGAAATATTAAACATAAACTATACAGAGATAATAATTTTTATGTTACATGATTTAACTTCCATACAAATTGAGTTAGTAATTATTACAAAACTGTTAGTATAATTTTAATGTGAATTGACAAGACTTAGTTCATACAGTTTTGATGTTAATTTGTATTTTAATAAGATTTAATATTTGGCCTTAATGAATTCCCAACTTGAGCTCCATTTCACTGAAATATTAACTTTATAAAAGGTCCTTGGTTCGGTCCAGTGTAAGTTTAAAACCTATTTTGTGGGATGGTGGGTGGGAGGGTGGAATGCGTGGCGTGGATTACAAACAACGAAAGTATCCTTCCACACCAACAAAAACAGATGGATCACGGATATCGTAGATCGTTCTAGCTACCGAAGAGATGATGCGGCAAAAATCATTCATATGTAAATATCAGTTTTCTCGAGAACGATTGAAATTTGTGAGGTAACATTTTCAACGCCTCTTCAAAGATAATAGATCAATGTCTCATAGGTGTCACATTTTCTTATTTTTTGTTATGAAGTTGGCAATTTTTTATTGAGAAATGTCAAAATTATCGATATTTGACCACTGTTAAAACTATAGATGAGGTGTGTATATAAAAAGTATAAATTAATCAACATGCTTCTATTCTTAAACAAACTATTTCCAAAAAGAAAATTGCAAAACAATAAAAATTCTTGGAGATAACAGTTTGTTCCCATGTCTCTGCTTTTCCACGCCAAATGAAAAGGCCCAATTACCTTAACACTTTTGGAATGATTAGGTTTTATTGGTCATGCTTCTATTCGGTAAGCTTGAAATGATATGTTTAAATTATAAGTGTTTGTACCAATAAAGATATCGCTCATTACTATACAAATATTAGTTTAGATTAGCGGTGTCATGCTTAGGTAAACTAGGCTTTGAAACATTAAAAATATATAACTAATACCATTTTTACATGGCCATTACTGTAGTTGTGGATGATTTATGTATTAAAGCCCTCAAATAAGTAATCTGTAAAGTAAGCGAGGGTATAAAAGTGTAAAGTACAAATTCATCACCATTAATACTGTGAAAAATATATTTTGGCTTAGAGAAAACACCAACAAATTTGGAGATGGTCCATCTGTCACCCATTTTAGATTAACTAACATACAGAAAATTGTCTGAATTATTTGATGTTGGTAACTCGTAATATTAATTTTGTCTTCATTCTTTGTATATAACTTGTTATTTTAATGTTACTTTGATCTAATTAGGAATTTCATAAACAGACGAACCCTGTTTCGCCACGATTCACTTTCCAACTCTTCCCTCAAGCAACGATTTTAAATTTCGACTTCAGCCCTAGTATCCGACACATCACTGATATGACGGTTTTTGTGTTACGCCCTTCATCGTTCCAAGAATAGTAGTAAATTGAAGCGCCTATTAAAAGTAAGTAAATTACGATGTGTACGGTATCAATTTACAACGATAAAATGCTTAATATATCAAGTAAAGTACAGAAAGTAGAATAGATACTTTTTGGCAAAATAGCTTGATACTTTGTGTGTACTCTTTTTAAAAAAAACTCTCTGTAAATAAAAGAGGAAAAAGGGGAGCACTTCGGAATCATTTTTACTCCCATATTGTTCAATGAATTACAAATATGTGTTACCTAAAATTACGAAGCTTCTGGCTATAGGTGCTAAAGAGGGATATTTAAATGTTCTATTTTGTATGTGACTACTAATTGACATTATTAATCACCCACAGTGAGAATAGTTTAAGTAAATTAAATATACGTCTATAAATGCATTTTTAATATATATTAGGGGGTGAGGGATCAATATGTAAACCAGGGCCTAAGTAGCCCCAAAAGATAATAAACAGGTAGTGGGTAGCAAATTAATTTATATAAATAATCAACAAGAAAATTTATTTTTACAAAATAACCGAACAGAGCGTGTATAGGAAGTGAGTGGTCCACAGGCCAGGATTAGGATTAATCTCCAAGAGTCCATTTCACATATTTACTACAGTATGTGGTTCAGTATTTACTCAATCATTAGATGTTAAATAACAAATATGACATATAAACGCCCATCAAAATATCGTGTTAACGGATCCAAGCCAGGCAAACTAATCTATTATAGCCACCTAGCAGCCTTGAGACTGACTAGGTACCTAGTAATTAATATTTGACAATGCCACCATATGGCCTCTAAACAAAATTAATATTTTGACAATGTCATTCACCAAATGTTTGGTTGACTCTTTTAGGTGACGGACTAATAGGACCCCACTTTTTGTCTAACAGGCAACAATTGGAGGCTACCATAGCTTCTACTAAATGATTTACCCACAATTTTGGAGTATATTCCCCTTAGAGAAACGCAACGGATTTGGCTTATCCATGTTGGATCCCCAGCTCATGTTTTGAAATTTTAAGGCAACAAACAACTCGATTATACATTTTGCAGAAGTTGTATGGGTTGATGTTGTTCAGTCGCATGACCTCCCTCTTACTCCTATGGATTCTTGACGAGTATAGTCTATTCGTTTTTGATAAATTATTTAGCAGACTTACAACAGCGAGTTTAAAACTCTTGTCAGACAATTCGATTGAAACAAGAAATTTTTAAAATAACACGTTACAATTTGAGTCTAAGATGTGAAAATTAGGTGAAAATGGAATATTGGAATGTTGAACAATTTTTGAAGTGATAAGCTAATAAAAGTGCACCATGTTGTTCCAAATAACCCTTATTTTTCATCTTTATTTTTTTTACAACTGAAAGACGAAATTGCATGTTTATTTGTTTAATTTGGTTCATTCTCCCATGTTTAAAATGCGTTTGCATTCATTTTCTTTAGTACCACAATATATTAAGCCTGTGCGAATCTATAATATTCCATTTCTAGTCGAATCCGAATCTTGGAAAACCAACTGGTATCGATTCCGAATCGAATATCATACTAAAATAATATAGAATCTAATCAGAATTGAATATTTTATTTTGAAAATGTTTCAAATCCAAATCAAATAACATATCCTTGGGAGTCTTTAAATATATTTTGATCTTAATCTTAAAAGTTAAACAAGTAAACAAATCCTCATGACTAACTTATTAAATGTTATAAGCGAAATAAATTACTATCTTTCTCTAACGGTTTGCTGTATAATACCATAGAAAGTTTAAATTATTCTTAAGTATGAAAACATTCGAGTTTTGAACTAAACCCATCGAATTTGGATATGAAATTTACTTAGATTCAAAATTTCGAAATCCACCACGATATTTTTATAATAAAAAGACTCGAAAGCTCGAAACGAATTCAAATCCTAGGTCGAAGGTTCGCACAGGCTTACAATATATTATACTAAATTTCTTAATCCTTTTTTAAAATATATTGTATGGTAAGTGCTCTATCAGTCTAAGCAAAATTGTGATGTTGGCTTAGTATCAAACAATAAGCAATGATATTATTCGCAGTACTAACGCAATCAACACAACTGACTACTTCACACGTCTGAAAATAATGAAACTAGTCAAGCTCAGTGCTTTGTGTGCGTACGAATGAGCTGCCCCCTACCTCCACGCCGTCACTTCCCATACAATGTTCGAATAAAGTGCCTCATCCATTCAACACGGCCGTCACATATATTTACTACTTGAGCTAGGTTTTATTGACGTTAATTATTGTCTTGCTGACGAGATAGCTTAGTGGTAACTTACCCTATTCCCAGAAAAATAAGGAGTACCACAGAAAATGTCCCGTATCAATCTGATGAATACGTTTTATCTTACTGGCAACAAAGAAAGAAAAAGACAAAGATATAAAAACTCTAAAAACTTATCATTTGGTATTTTTTATCGTTTATATTATCCTGAAAATTAAAAACAGCTCAACATTTTAAATGTGTTGACATACCTTAGTATTTAAGTATATAAATAGATTGGTAATTATAAATGGAATAATTTTATGTCCAATAATTAATTTTTTATATCATCTATCTATTATAAACCCTATAGGATAGTTAGTTATTGAGTAATAGTATATATATAAACTAAAACATTAATTTTGTGTAATTTGATATTAGTTAAAACCCAAACCACATTTAGCTTACTACTAAAGTAGTCACATTATTGTAACTATTAATATTATTACTGAGAACTGACTTTAAACACAGCTGAAACAATTTTTTTTTTCAAGGAGTTAGTTGGCCTTTTAGTTTAAGCACATATTATGATATACAACTTTCATTAGAGCTTATATCCAGTCATATTTAATCCACGTGATCTAGAATAATGATAGTCCCCTAAACCCCTAGATTACCTATGTGACTGGTTCGTACATCAAGGCAGCATGTATGGTGACTGAAGGACGGAATAGATATTTGGTTGTTTTCACGGTATTATATTCTCTTAATCACCACTCCCCCCAATAAATAGCTCTGAGAACTTTAACAACGTAAAGTTTATAATAACCTTAAGATTCACCTTTAATAAATACTTCATGGTGAAGATACCCCTTAGTTTTCCTGAGAAGGGTAGTTTCAGTACTACAACATTTTACTTTCTACATTAAATCTTGACAAGTTTAATCCCATTCCTTTATCTTGTAGGTCTGTTCTCCTCTTGTCTCGTTCCTAACAAACGACCCACTATCTTGTTTGTTCTCAATGTATAGTACATACTTGTGAGTTCAACTGTGGAGTTTTGTTTGACTTATACTCGCTTAGCATTGTTCAAACAACACTGCTGCAGGCGCAACAAAAAGAAACTTGGGAAAAGAACAAATTTATGCTTGCAATAAAAGAGTCTTGTTATCTTGTAAAAAACAATTCCCTTGCTCTAAAGATTAACACGCCTTCTTGTTTGGCAGTGAGAATATTCCCCCGAAGGTAAAAAGTACTGCCATGACTAGGCCAACATCTTTAACTGGTAGAAATCAACAGGTCTACCGGTTGATTAACTGAACTGGGTGGTTTATGCTGGTTACAACTTAATATAGTTAAGAATGTTGATATAATTATTTAATATATTTTTATTGAATAGCAACAACATCTCATTAAGAAAAAAACACTCCACAATCGACATTATAAATATTGGGTGGTTGCTTAGGGTGCAAATGTTCCCAGACGCATTCTAACAAAAGGTTAAATGTGTGGAGTATTTTCAAATATGTATTTAATTTAAATATTGTAATGGAAATTTATAAAAAAAGGACTAACATAATCTAAAATTAGAAATATATTCGTATTGAACATATAAATCTTAAGAACGTTGAATAGTGAACTTGTAGATCAAATTATTATTATTATTATTATTATTATTATTATTATTATTATTAGCACCGCGTCTTACTACCCGTTCGGGTTACACGCACTTACGTTAATGTGTAATGGTAGGGTGATTGTGAGATGAAATTAAGGACCTACAGTTTAACGTGGAATCCGAACCACGGTGGAGGCCTGGCATTTCCCACATTCGCAAGTTGTGATTAATACACGTCTTGTCAGAGGTGAAGGAAGGGTTTGGTAATTGTAGATAAAAATCGATAAGATTAAATCTGTGTGTCAAGACCCCATATTATATGTTTATTCATTTGTTTCAGTTGAGCTTACCGTGGTCATGTCGGAACAAGTAAGAACTAAGATGGGCTGAAATTGCCATTTTAACAAACAAAGAAATGCTATGATGGAAATAAGGTATTGGATTTTCCTAATATTTTAGAATGTTATATTCCACTAGTGTTTAGGCCACTCTAAGGTAGATTAATTATAGTACTAAACAGCCTAAAAAACCTAACCTTCAATCAATGAGTGCTTAGAAGATTAGGCTTTTTTTTAAACAATATATCTCTGTCAGTTATTACGTAGAAGTGTTTAAAGTGAAATTGAATTGAATAAATTATATATATTTAATAAATGAACCATAAAATGTTTACAAGATTATCAGGCACAATTGGTCCTTCCTTAAAATGGGACTGTACCAGTCTAGTGAAGATGTAGCATTGGGCTTACAAGACAGGCTTAAACAACAACATTATAGAAGAAACTTACCGCATTCACCTCCTGAGAAGACTCGCATGGAACAACGGCTCAAGTCCTCGAGACGAACATTCACTGTCCCGGCCTAACAGAACACTAAGAGAGCCTGAGGCGTGGCAATCAGAGCGGCTGCTGGCCTGGCCGGGCATGCGCAATGGCGAGTCTCCGTACTAGAATGATCGCGACGCTGCCACATTCTTCCATTGTAGTCCAGAACTTACCCTCCCCCCTTCTCCTGTCTTCCTCCACTGAGTTGGGTATATATTACGCTTTCTGTACCGATATCGTCACAATTGGGCCTATGTCTTAGTAGGAATAACACAAAGCTCCGGCTTTCTCCGTCTATAGAAATGTAAGATCAAAATTCTGTTTCGCCTTATAGAACTTTATAATTAATAATTATTTTTCTAAATTCTCTTTTTGGCCACACTTTTAAATTTAATAACGTAACAGAGTATGGTTAGGAGCATTCTTTTACTCTTTGGTATTAAGAGGTCTTTGCGCGTAATCAAAAATATAATTGATATTACGATAGGTTTGATAAGTTTTTGATCATGATAAATTTGAGAATTATTCTAATAACTTTCACGAATACCCGTTTTTGGGTCTTGACGAGAGTTTATTATGGTTTTTGTCGAAGGATAAATTTGTATATGTAACGACTTTTGGCGCCATTTCTCTTGGCTGACGATTATATATTTGATATATGTTGGTAACAGGTTAAATCTTAAAAGAGTATTTTTAATTGGTTAAGTTGAGATAGTTTAGTGTCGTTTACAAAGCTCCTTTTATTTGTTAGTAAATCTTTGATAGTAAATGTAGGAATTAAATATTTAATGATAAATTATTTAATAGTTATATATCTGTCATTACTGGAAGGCCGTCTCTTTAAGATAGAGATTTTTGTTTACCTTAATGTTCAATCTATTTTAAATAGTACCATATGACTTTATTTGTTAAGTCTTTGATTTTGTCTCGCGTACGCAATAAGCTGATATAAAATGCTATGTTAAACTTTAAATGGAATATTTCAATTGGTTCCCTTTAACCAATTTAAATGGTATACTATTGTTTAAACTGTTACGCATCAATAGAGCGTTGTTAATAAAAGTCAATTTTCCGTGATCTGTTTATTTATCTTGCTAATATATGTCCCATTATTCCCAAGGAATGCACATCAAACATTATACTTTTATATGAAATTTAGGAAGGCTGCAGTTTCTTGCTGTCTGATTAGATAGTGGTTCACTTATTTGATATCCACAACTGGTTTGAGGGTCGAGAGTTGTGGGACTGTAATGTCTAGGTTGCATTTACAACTTAGATCTTCTCGGCACTCGCTCTGGGTTAAACTCCCCCCATCTTATAATATTTTTTTTATGTATTTGTGGCATCTGCCCCTTTTGGATGCTACAAAGATTTGACCTCTGACCTTGCAACCAATCATTAATTTTTGAACACACCAGGATATAAGTAGAACTACTTTCCTATCTAAATAAAAGGATGCATGGACTAGATTTATATCCAATTTGGTATCTCCTAAACAAGTTCCATTCCATAGGATCTGTTTGGTATTCAATTATTTAGAGTTCATTTTTATACCGCCTAATCTTTAAGTTTAATTTGTGTAGTGGTATTCCTGCACTCTCAAACTGTTTTAAAACTCTATTGTATAGTTAAAGTTTCTCCTTTAATTTGATTACAGTCTGCTGGGTTACTGGGCTAAGCTTATTTACATCTGTTTCTTGTACTATTGAGCCGTGTATATATATTTTTTTTCTACCATTACTATTATATTTTCTTTCTAGCTGTATTGTTTCAGTTTTACATCATCCAATTTCATCAACCAATGAGAATAATTTAATGTTAATATACCGTACATTTTAGTAAAACTTGAGCATTTTAGACTCCTTTCACAGCTGAGAGTATTTAGTACTTGTCTGAGGGATTGATTTTCTATTACTACCTAATAATTGGTAAATACTATCCCGAACAGCAAAACTTTTCTTCCATGTGTGATTATTCATTATAGCCTATTCCGCAACAAATGTAGGACCGCATCTAGTGAGTGGCTCGAACCTGTGGTTGACTCATCTCATATTAGCAATTCGCCCTTTGATGAAGGTTACCTCATTCAATGTCACCCTCATGTCAGTTTTTGTTCTGCGTTTACGTCCACTACATGCTGCTTCAAACCTTTTTTTCCTGGGTCATGTCAAACATACCTTGAATAATTTACGGATGGCTATGTGGAGGATTTCTACTTTATCCAATCTTTTGTACATCTCGGAGAGCCAAATTATCATAATCAAAACATCAGGAATAATGACTATCGCATTTCCTGGCGAATTATTCTGAGAATATATCAAGAATAGTTTTTCATAGGAACTTAGATTAATATTTACATTCTCATATCATGAGAAAATATTGTAATAGGGAAAAATTCTCAATATGATAATGCAATTTTATGTTTTATGTGAACCCAGGCTCAAGAAAGTAAATTTTACAATTATGTATGTCCCCATGTATGTTTGTCTGTATATCTGTTTCTGTTTCCCTGGCCATGGATCAAAAACGGTCAAGTAGATTTTGTACAAAGCTTATATTTACATTTTATAGGACTATTCCTAGAAAAGTGTTTTGATTTTGACCGTAGCCGTCAAATTAACGGTATTTTACTGACGAGTGATTTTTTGAATTCCAAAGTTTTCGAAAAGTATTATACTATTATGTTTTAAATGCATATCTAGGATTAGTTTGACATGAAAAATAGTATTGTTAAGTTGGTCTTGGGCAAACATTTATAGAAGTGTCAGAGGATGGTTCCAAACTAGTGACGTTTTCAGGCTTGACCCCAGGAAAGGGATTGATGAGTAGTAAGTTTGTAAAGGGTGGTAGAAGCCAGTGGGTACTTTTTTAGACTTTTATTATAAAACGAGTATGAATTATGAAAGGAAACTTACAGGTTGTAAAAAAACAATGTATTGACAGTACAACAAGCCTTTGACCCATCTTACAGTCCGAGGTTGTTCCCTGGTACCGTTCAACAAATATTTAAACAAGACTGTAGCTAGGCTATAACTACGATAAAAAAGACTATCATCCAGCAAGAGTGTAACAAGAATACATACAGCGCATACTTTATTCATTTTAACTAACCACGTTCACTCATCACCTTACGTATTGGGTATCACCTACTAAAATAAAGACTCATACACGCTAAAACCAAATATAAACCATCTATATCGAATCACGGGCTTTCTCAGACTGGCCCAATTAGCTACTGTTGAGCTCGCAGTGGAATGACCTTGAAAGCTATCTGCCACTGGACTACGGGGCTTATCTGAGAAGGACTGGCTCATGTCAATTTCTATATTTAGTTAATGGAGTTATGAGCACTGGTAAAGTCATGTGATGATTGGAGAGAGGAATGAATCATTTCGGGACTGAAACACTGTATAACGAATCGAATAGATCATTGTGCACTTGACAATTGATCACACACACTCAGTTGATTTTCGACAGTGATAGTGTGATATTGGGTTGATACGTGAATACAGATCTCTTGATCGGGCTTACGACCGACGTCCAACCGGGAAACTTGGCGGAGGCTCGGGCCAAATACGATCAGATATTGACTCTGGTAAAACTCTACATCAGTTTTAGTGGTCATCGGCATTTTAAACGGTGAGCGTTCTACAAAGTGGACTGAACTTTGACAAACTATACCTTTGAGACAAGTGACAAACTAAAATCTACCTAAACAACAAAAATTTCGTAAACCGTTGTCAGCTCACTAAGGGCCAACAATAACACCAAATTGGGCAAGCTTTCTGACAACAAATGCGTACATCAGAAGCCACATTTAACTCAGGACTGGTCCAGGGATCTTGACGTTGACGTTGATGTAGAGCTAACTGACAAGGAAATGGGTAGCGACAACGAATTCATTGCAGCAATAATATTGAAAAGGAATCTATTATTCAAAGCAAAGGAGGACAAACCACCCAAGGCAATCAGAGTGACAAACCAATTTGAGACACTATCAGACAAAGAACAGACAATAGATACCGCAGATTTACTGAACAAAAGCTCTCAGATAAACAATACTGAAACTCAGAAATACAAATTGAAGATACCGCCGATAGCTATCGCTGGAACGGCAAATTACTCAATGATAGTAAAATCAATGAAGACAACTATGGTAAGGACATTTAGAGTCTTCTAGATAAAATACGGCTTAAAAATACATACAACGACGTTAGACAACTTCACGGCTCTCCAAGCCCTGTTCAAAACGGCTGGACCGGAATTACATTTTTATACATTGCCGAAGGAGAAATTCCAAAAGGTCTTTATTAAAGGACTCCCAACGAACATTCCGATAGACGAAATCAAAGAAGAACTACTATCACTAGGATACACAGCAACAGACTTGCGACAGTTAACTTCATGGACGCAGTCAGAAAACAACCTCCAAGAGAATCTCAAACTACTCCCAATATTTGTCTGTAATCTCGCAAGAACGTACAAAAACATCAAACTGTTTCAAGATACCTTCATTAACTGTACAAAAGTAAAGATTGAACACTACGTACATACCAAGAATTACATTCTACAATGCCACAGATGTCAGAAATTTGGACATCAAAAAAATAATTTCTCTAACAATCCAAGGTGCTTCAAATGCCTGACACCACACTTGACATCGGGATGGCAGAGGAAAGACGCCTCCCCTCCAACAAACGGTGAGAATTGCGGAGGCAGACACACAGCCAACTATTACAAATGTCCTGAATACCTGATCGAAAATAAAGTTGAACAAAGGCACCAGAATAAAGAAAAGCCACTTATTTCCACACAAACAGTGACTCTAACCAAAAACGACTTCCCTTCACTACCCCGCAAAACATTAGCACTTACCAGCTTCAAAACAATATCACGCTCTTACAGAGACACCCTGCTGAACAGACGAGAGGCTTCACAACATCCAAAGTGTGCCGAGTTACTTCATCCCTTATCTTTGTGACCGCGCGTAGCGTGGTTTTCCCATTCCCCTCCCCCTCTCACCGTGTGTGGTTGGCTGCGCTCGGCCTTGTTGCGCCTGGCGCGTCGGGTTGAATGGTTCATCTACTCACTCTGGTTTTGGACTCACGTCCATGTGCGTCGGCTTTTCACGAGCCGTTGACTCTCTGGTGGATTCCCTTTTACTGTTGGTGGAACTTTCCCGGCCCCGGGAAGGACTGTTTTTATTTGGGGCGTTTTCTGGTTGATAAACTTAACTGTACACTTATGCGGGAGTGGAGAAGAGGTTTTCAAATCGGGATTGATTGTGTACGTGGACCAGCCATGATTCATGTTAAGTTCTCTGAATAAATATGCAAACAACAATATCTCGAATGTTTTTCTCCGCACAACCCCGGAGTGACGTATGGGCTTACTACGCCTGAGCCTGGGCATCAGTGACCCTTTAAACCCCACCGGTGGCAATGGGTGCAGGCGTGGGCCATCTCCACAAGCAATAAGAGGGATCCGCGAGTGGTAGGCGCACAGAAGGAACAAGAGGAATCCGCTTCATTCGATTTCAAAGAAATGAATATCTCTGGACTACTCAAACACCTCAGATGTTACCTAACCAAAATAAGACAGGCAGAAGACAAGACAACAAAAATAATCATACTAACTGAAGCAGCCACTGACTTTTATTTTAGTGACGATGCTGAATAAAAAACTAATCAAAGTTAAAAAAACCAGCTCAGGCTTCTTATATGGAATGCCAATGGAATACTTCAGCATAAACATGAACTTGAAGACCTTCTAAGAACAAATTTAATATACTTATCTCTAATATGTTAAACGCATCTACATCCAAACAAACGACTATACATCTCAGGCTAGAGTATCTACCAAACTGACAGAGAACATGGAAGGGGAGGTGGGACAGCTGTCCTAGTAAAGGACAACCTTCCACACTACAAAGCTGACAACCAAGACACAGAAAACATTGAGGCCATTGCAGTAGGAATCAACACAAAAAACGGACATATTACTTTTATGGCCGTGTATAACTTCAAACAAGATTCTTTTAAAATGTGACCTTGATAATGTTATGGCAACCAGTAGCTATCTAATAGGGGGACACATAAATAACTATAGAACAGTAGGATGGAAAATATAAACGTACGTATGCTAGAAGAACACTCAAATGAGATGGACTACAATGTGTTAGTATAGGAAACACCGACTTTCTACCCCGGAAACTACCTCCATAGACCAGACGTTATCGACATAATCTTATTAAAGCTAAAAATAACACCTGAAACCTTATCGGTACTCCAACAACTATACTCCGACAACAATCCAGTACTTTGTGAAGGGAACGTCAACACAGAACATCAATTCAGATGGCACAAACCGACCATAAGGACAAATGACTGGACAAATTTTAAATCGGACCTACAAGAAGTACTTAAGAGAAATTTTTATATTTAAACAGAAGAAGACGTTGATGTGGTCATAGACGTATTCACGAGGATATTACAAGACATATAAAAACTACACACCATGACGTCCCAGAAACAGCAAGACCTAGGGTTAGACCACCCTGAAATTAACTATTTCATAGCCCTAAAAAGGGAAACGCGCAGAGACGGGCAAAGACTACGAACACTGCAATAATGAATCAAATACAACAGACTCAAAGTACTAGTTGAAATAACTGTCAACCAAATCAGAAGTACAAACTAGAACACTTTCTTCATGGACACAGCCACTAACCTGTAGAAAACGTGGACCTTAACCAAAATACTTAAAGGGACTAAAAAAAACAACCACACCAGCCATCCAGGGGCAACAGGGGATGGTCTATACCCGACGAGGACAAAGCCAATGTGATAGCGTTAACTTTAGAAGATCAATTTCAATCTAACCAATTTCAGGACGTAGTTTTCAATAGAAAAGTCAAATGAAGAGTAAATGCCTACATGAATAGATCGATAACAGAAACACCACCCCCAATTACGGAACATGAACTACGAGCTACTATTAAATCTCTTCGACAAAACAAGGCACATGGACTAGATGGCATTAAGAACAAGTTAATTCGGGACAGCGAGTGAAGGTGAGGCTCAGTGATCGAAAGGCCAACAGCGTAGAGATAGGAAGAGGATTGAGGCAGTGTTGCTATTTGTCCCCCAGTATGTTCAACTTGTATGGAGAGTGGTTGGTCAGAGAAGTCCTGTAGTGACATGGTAATTAAAGAATAGGTGGATGCATCATTAATTAAAAAAAATCTCAGATGAACTTATATTGCAGGCCGAAAGTAATAAATAGTTGTAGTAAATAATAGACCAGATGATGGATATAAGGAGATGTTAGGGCATGGAGATCAACATTGAGAACTCAAAAGCGATGGTGATTTAAAAAAATGAAGTCACTGAGAATCAGACTAGGAATATCTGAGAAGTCTGCAGAAAAAGGCTATCTACTACACCAAGAAAATTAGGTCAAGTGTCACCAGCAAAGAAGCTTACAACAAGAAGTGGTTACTGCTGACCAGCAAGTTGAAATTGGAACTGAGTAAGAAACCGATGAAATGTTTCATTTTGGGCATCACTGAACCAAATTTGTGTCGGCGCAGGTGCTAAGCAGGTGTTATTCAACTTATTTATGGCAACAATTGACCCTGGAACTCTTAGGAGAAAGAAAATAAATAATTGGATAGTCTTAAATGTGGTGCTGAAAAATACATGTGGACACAGAGGGTAACAACCGAAGAAGTTAAAAGAAGAGTGGGTGAGAATATAACCATTTTGAATGTGATTATTTGGTACAAAGGGATCTGGATCGGATATAGTCTTGTAAACAGTCTTAGTCATGACGTGATAGAAGGAAAGGTTGAGGTAAAGAGGAGATTAGGAAGGAAGTTTCAAATATTGGATGAATTGAAGGAGAAAATAAAACTCTAGAAGCTTAAAAATTAGGCAGAGGACTAAGTGTGTTTGCGGTCTAAGTTCACTGACAAAAGGAATAGACCTGTCTTAAGACAGAACACCCAATAATAATAGTAACTATAACATAATAAAATGAAGCTTTGGAAAGAGGATTCAAATATTGGATGACTTGAAGGAATAAAGAAAACTGAAAGCATAATGATGGGGCAGAGGACAAGTTGTATTTGGGTCTAAGTTCACTGACAAAAGTAATGGACTAGTCGTAAGACAGACTACCTAATAATTATAGTAAATAATATAATAATAGTAATAATATAATAAAATGAGGTAAATTATTGTTTTAATTTGTTCCAGATGTGTAAACATATATTTCTATTTGATGTGATTGGATTGGTTGTGTATCCGCACTATATGGCAGGCAAGAGAATTTTTTTTAGCCTCGTGTCTTAATCTGTGTAGTTAAATGCATAGAGCACAAACAGTGGGAAAACCCTTCTAATTTCATATTTTCTCTAAGATCGAAATATTCGTAAGTAAGTACTAAAACGTTAATAGACCTTATTGTTGAATTCAAATTCCTACTCAGCTTAAATGAGAAAATAAACGTAGAATATATTTTTTAAATTTTTTACGGTTCATCTCTTGACTGCAATATTAATCTGTCTTAATGTTGGTGAAGCTGCTTACATGGAAAAGTATTTTAATTATCTTCCATTTTATTGGAAATAGAAGTATAACGGTTGAAAATATAAAGCAATCAAATGCTGAGTCTATACACTATCAGTTCGCCTCACTAGGTCATGCTTGACCAATCAGCCGGCAATTACACGCGGAACCTGACCATAAAAAAAACAGTCTGGCAC
The DNA here is from genome assembly GCA_902151425.1 of Timema shepardi. NCBI lineage: Eukaryota > Metazoa > Arthropoda > Insecta > Phasmatodea > Timematidae > Timema > Timema shepardi. Next base: position 23,977 of record CABFVX010008026.1, read on the forward strand.
AGGTCATTGGAAACTAGTTGCTAAAACATTCAAATATGTCGTATAACTGTTCCGACATACCATTGTCTCTCTAACCCGTGTATTAGCTACAGTTTCTTAATTATGTAAGAGCAAAACAACTTTTCTTTATATTTGTACAAATATTTCACTTCTGTACCAATATTTAGGTATAAAATGGAGTCATTCTATGTGATATTTATCAGACTCATAACATCTGTTGTTCACTAAACACTACAAAACATGATAAAGGTAATTTAAACATAGCTCCGCAAAGTTATTTTTATTTTTATATAACTACTACTGAGAGCTCTCAATTTCATATGATTTGTTAAAAAGAATTTTTTTATCAGGAATTAAATATAAATATATTTATAGTATGAGTTTATGTAAAACAATATTTGAGAATAGGGTGTATAGGCTCAGTATTTACTTCCTAAGAAATTTAAAATTACAAGACTTTCATGGAGTATGTGTATGCAGTTAACGAGTGTACTAATAAGTTCATATTTTGAATAATTTTATTTAGACTAAATCTACCAAATTCCTTTATCAACAATGAGAAAACAAAACCACTAGAAAAAAAATCATACATCATTCATATTCTAGTTATAAAACAAATTTATTTGTAGCGATAATGCTGAATTTAGAGAGAATGGGTAGCTAGTAATAATGTGGTACAAGAACTAAGGCGTCAATCTCATTTTGTCGGGCATACCGGTGACGGAGAGTTTGAGACCATCATTTTAGCCATGTGTGATGGGTTTTCATACTCTCTACACAAATGCGTATACATTTCATTTAAATTATAATATACTCATCACTACACCATTATCGGAAATATATGCGTATAGCTCTGAAGGGAGTTAAACGTGAGATTTAAAATATTTAGAAATTCCATTTCATGCATTTTAATTTTACAATATATCAAATAAGTGGCATTATTTTAAAAAGAAAAATAATTTTTCTAGAATAGGCCTAATACAACCAATTTGTATAGAGTCATATGGATTGATGTTTTTTCACATGGTAAATATAATAAGATAATTTAACATCCGGTGGACATAGTTCTTTAACTAATGACAAACATATATTCAAGTAACAAATTAAGAGTTTACTTAAAAATGTTTTATTCTTAAATTTTGGGAAAGTGATTTTAGTATTATTTTCAAGCACGACAATTTTCAAAACACGTGTGTGCTTCCTAAGTAAGCAATACTTTTAACTAATTCATGACATTTATAGATTTTTAACATTTCACAGTTTATTTTGATAAAGATACGATTTGTTCAGATAACTGTAAATGCAATAAATTTTGCCAAAACAAATTCTATTTCTATAATAAAATATTTTTTAGCTAGAGCTGAAAAACTTGTTAAATTCCTAAATATGTTTACTTTCTCGTGACCCCTCGAAGAGGGAAAGTATTGTGATCTTCAATAAAATGTAATTCGAGATTTTAAAGGATGTCAACTTTAAAGACCTCGGACCCTAAAGAGTTGATTGAACTATGCCGTCTGTCTGTCTGTCTGTCTGACTGTCTGTCTGTATCTCAGCCTAGAGCCGAGACCATTTTACCATTAAAGATAAAACTTGGTATCTAGAGTTTTCATAAGGTTCCCTAATTATATTTTCTTAGAAATATCCATAAGAACCTATAATTAAGGGAGAAAAGATAAATATTTGAGGTTCTCAAAATTGGTTCAAACCATTAAAATTCAAATTCAAAATTAGTCTTTGTTTAATATTACAAACAAAATAGCATATTATTTTTCTCGGAGACTTTACTTAGAGGTTACTTTACTTAAGTGGGTACTTTGAAATTTGGTCATAGCTACGCAGATATTTACACATGAAATAACTTATCAGATCAAATTTTATAGGACTATCTAAAATAAAAAAACATCTTTATTAGAAATATATGTTTATAAAACACATCCCTTCCTATCTATAAGCAAATATATTTTTAAAACTGGAAAATGGGAAAAAGGTAGTTTATCGATATTATATTTGGTGAATAGGGATGTTCCTTTTTACTCAATATGTTCCTGTAGCAATGGATATTATTTCATTCATACTCCTTAGTTCAGTGTGATGATCATTTAGATAATATGTGTGTGCAACAGTGTATATTATTTTATTAACATGTCTCACGAGTCTTAAGCAAAGAAGCGAGAATTGCAGTACTCACCACACCATTATTATTTAAAACTTTGTTCAAAAATATGTAATCACTTTTAACTAAATTAAAGGGTTTTTAGGAAAAAAAAAAGTTATGTTTAGTAAGTAAGGTATTAGCATAAATTTTATAATCAAAATAATCTATTACTTAAGATAATATACAATTTAATTTCTTGAATTAAAACGTGTAACTGTATACCCTATAAAGTATGGAAATGAAATTTGTTTTTTATTAAAGCATACAACAATAATTTAAATGAACTAAATAAGATGTAGGACCAAATCCTATTTATATAAAGTACATTCTTACATATATATAGTATACTTATCAGTATTAATATACTATCCAATAAAACTTGGTAGTTGGGATTAGGCGCGTGAATTGGGATTCGTCAATAAATACAACATTTTTAACACATATTTTACAATTATTAAAGTTTACTTCGATAACACTTCCTGGACATTACGTCTTCCCATCTTGCTACGACAGAATAAACAGATTATTTCTAAATAATGTATCACTAACAGCCGTTATTAATATGTATCCAGTTTACCGTGGTAACCGCTGTCCTGGTGGCGCTGTGCTGTGACGTCAGTGCTGGAGGCCACGCCCACTCCTCAACATACTTCAAGGGTCCA
>CABFVX010008028.1:0-26778 GCA_902151425.1 Timema shepardi
CTCGAACACGGGGCTATAGACAGCTGATTAAACGGTATCTTTTCCGTACAGTGATGATAGGCGCTCGATCACGGAGCTTAAGAAAAACTATAAAATCATCACAGCAATATCAGGGAATTAATCCGCAGTGAATCAATCGACGCCCAAAGTGGGGCGATTGATCACATAGTTTTTATTATTGACGCCCAAAGCGAGGCGATTTTATTCCATATTATTACAATATGCCACAGTAAGCTTCTGTAGGCTCTGTAAATATTTGATAGGAGAGGTTGAATTACTGATAAGTCGAAGAAAGTTTCTTTCTAGAGGAAGATGCTAAGGTCAATATTTAGAAAAGTCTGATTTTTATTTATTAGAGGGGTTAACACTTCACCATCCAAGAAATTAACTTCTCCTTTTTGGAGCGCACGCACGCGTTGCTTCCATAATATCCTGATTCTCCGAAAATCGGTGGTTGAACTAATCCATAACTGTATCTAGGAACTAATCCATAACTGTATCTAGTATACTAAAATATATGAACTTTGTGTTTCTTTCAGTTTGTCCCACTGAACTGAGGACTATGCTATCTGCTAGACGGGATGTCACAGTCCTTTGTCTTTTTGTCACAGCCCATTCTATTTTGCTGTTGTTGGGCAATGTTGTTGCCTTTTCCACTAATTCTTATGTTTTATCATTTCTTATCCTGACCAACTCTTCTTTGGTGCTTTTGATCAGGAACCCCACTGCCATCAAATCTAAATTCTGGGATTGAAGATGCTGGGAGAGGAAATATGTTTTGCCCAGTATGAGATCCATAGTACAGAGAAGAAATATGAAGCATTGTCGCTCAATTTGAGCTCGGATACCGACACTTTCAACTCCGTCTTTCATACCTTTATCGAGCACAACTGAAATTGCTTGGAATTAAAAAAAATATTATTCACTGCACTAAGCCAATAAAACCATCGTGTAGGACTAACCATTCTAAGCTCAAAATAGGTTTTGTCAGTTTACTTTGAGCTTCCAAAAATATCTCTTGTCATGGAGAGCTGTTTGATATGAAACAGTAGATCGTTTGAAGGGTAGAAACAAAGTCTGTAGCTTCTTCAACAACAACCAGCGAATGCACTAACACTAAATTTAGATGGTGAGCAGGGTAGTGAAAGTACGAAGCATGAAGTGCCTGAGCTTTCATCCTAGCTTAGACCCCACTTGCCCAACCACTCATTACCTTGGTACCATCATAACACTGTCTAACACAATATTTAATATCTAGCCCTTGTTCTTAAAGAATGGAAAAAGTGTATTTGCAATATTCTCTGCACAGCAATCTTTTAGATGATGTAAACATACTTTCCAACCCTCGCAATCAACATATCCAGTTATAATGGCCAACCGTTCCGCCTTGGAAAAATATTTGGTTTCGTCAGCCATTATTTCGTAAAAACAGGATTTTTATTTTTTCAACAATATTCCTTACAATTCGAGAAGAAAACACGGCTATCAAATTATTCTGGTACTCTAGAGCTGTAATGTCTGTATCGATGACTCATTATTTCTTTGAGTTTAGGATTGTCTTCACAGAGTGTTTCTAGCATTTACAAAAAATTCTCTTTATTCACAGAGTCCTCTGACTCGTCAGGGCCCCTGAATCCTAGGCCTTGTTGATCCAGAAAACTGACCACTTTCAAAAGTGTCTTCACATGCCCTCAATTTTCTTCGATTTCGAATGTTCGTTCACTATATAACAAAGATGATACTGACATCTGCGTTGAACTTCGGATTTTTAGCTCAGCCCAAGCAGTCATAGACATTTGGTGTCTTTCGCTTCTTTCATTTTGGTTTAAAAGGGCTAAAGCATCCTTCCGCTTCCTGGATCCTTAATTGTCGAAAAACGTGTGATTCCCGAATGTTTCACCTGAGAGAATTGTAGATTTTGAAGATAAATGTCGACATGGGAAACAATACACAGCATCTTCGGCTTATGAATATTCTATCCACTAGTGAACACTATAATATCGAGCGGAAAATCTACTATTGGTCTGAGGAAAATTTATGATCGGTTGAATGGGCGATTCCAATGGTCCACTACCAAGTGGGTGAGTTGTTGCTAGAGGCTGAGACGTCTTTGTAAATGATTGACCTAAAATAAATAAAATATAGCCATACCCTATTAAAAAATGTACTTACAAACTCAAAGTCATGTTTAAGTTAGAAAATAAAAAACTAGCAAATAATTTAACCGAAGAATACCATACACATTACATGTTTAAGCTAGAAAATAAAAATTAGCAATTAATTTAACTGACGAATACCATACACGTTACTGTAAAATTTACTGTTTTTTTTATATGAAATGGTAAAAAATTACTCGATAGGTTTACCTGCACTAGGATCTGAAGCAGTTGACGGTTCCGGTACCGAAGAGCTAAGGTCAGAGATGATATCTGACTGTTCTTTTTTAGCTCCTTTAAAAAAATCCGTGATATTTTCATGATTCCTCTTCATTCTGAACGAGGTTTCCAAAACTAAGTAAACATTTAATTGAAAATCACTACACAATTAAACAATGACTATTGTAACGGTAACTTGTTTCTTAAATGCACGATGCTACTAAAATTACTCTAACTTAAAATCACAAGCTGATTGAGCACTGAGAAGATTGAATGTCTACTGACTGTGATAATCGCGTGCTGTGTGTCTAGAAAGATGGCGTCGTAGCTTGTGAGTCGTTGGCAGGAAAATGAGGTGATGTGGCCACATTATGATTGGTTGCCAGGTGACGTAATCTGCATTCCTAACGGAACAAGGTGCTGTCGGGGGATATGTCATTGCTTCAAGCAATTTCCCGAATTTTCATGTGCGTCACATAAAAGTAGAATATCTTAGTATTAAAAGTACAGTGCTTACATTTTTCTTTAGTAGTACGACTCAATCATTAAATTTTATTAAAAAATCTTAAATTCACGGGGGAGGGGGTATTTGCCCTACCCTGCCCCACTAAATGACGTCCTAGGTTAGTACTTTAATTGTTATTCACCTCGTCTTTATAATTTAAATATTACTATTAACACATTCATAATATTTACATCAATACAAATACATGGTAAAAAATCAAATATGTAACAACCTGTTGAGCCGACTTACACATTCAAAGCTGGCGAGAAAATAATTTTAATAAATCAAAAATACATACATTAACAATATTGTAGAAATGAAATAAAATATAATATTGACAGGTATATGAAGTACAGTAGGATCTGGTTAGTTCAAAATGGGTTAATTTGAAAAAAAAATTAGTATTTAAACTCACCATGATTCTACATGAAATTTATATTCAAAGCAATGGTAAAAAATAAGATTTAATTCGAATTTTGGAACAAAATATGTTGATAATTCGAAGCGTATAAAATTGTTAATTTTTTAGTTTGTGCTGATTTTAAAACTGTTTAACGATCTTTGTTAAATCATTCCATATGACAAGCACACTGGCGCATTCAGGATTCGTTTATGGGGATGTGGTGGGGTTTAGTTCACTGACCAACTAAGCGAGGTCCATTGGTTTTTTCAAAGGGAAAATTTGAAAATTAAAGTATTGCAAAGTGGAAACGCATAAAAAATAAAATAATATTCAAAATAATTTAAAAATTATAAAAATGGTCATAATTCTGTAATTATTATGACTATTAAGTTTTTAAGAACACATTTTTATCCATGCTTACTGATAGAATATACAATCATCCAAATTTCAATAAATTGTATTTTAGAAATTTGATTTATAAAATTATTTTATTAGCTAAAATCTGAAAATTCAAATGAGCAACTTGCACTGACTCTTAACTCACAAAATCACCTTTGAACTAATTCACTTTAGTCTTATACTAATTTTCCTTGGCTTCATAGAAAGTTCATTGAAAAATTCATCCTCCTCATGTGGAAAAATTACATATGCCCAGAACTGGTCCATATCTGGGCCAGATATACCCAGATCTGGCAAATTCCAGTTCTGGACCAGATCTGGCATTTTCCCACATGGGTCCGTAAACGACACCTCTGGATGTGTGTACTGTACATTAAGCCCATTAAGTTTGCCTTCATTTGGAGAATTCCTAATGTATGATTTCAATAGCTTTAATGACTAGAAAGAGGTAGGTGGGTAGCAAGGTCTAGGGGGGGGGGTGTTCAACCCTGAACCTTCCCCCTTGGCTGTGCCAGTGGACACGCATGTGAAATAAAGATAGTTAATGATGCATACTAAAAAGAAAGCGGGGAATTCTGTACTGGTGCTGTGGTGAGCAGGTATCTTAAAATAGGAGATGTATTGGTTCAGCTTTTATCACTTCTGTGCGACAATGGTACTCGTCCTCAATTATTTAAATCTGTAATTTTCGGATGTTAATTTGTTAAACATTTTGCAGGTGATATAGATGAGCCGTAACGAAACACCTTTAAATAGGAAACTCATGTCCGTAATACCCCCCCTTTTGCCGAAAAAAGGTGACGGTAAGGAGTTGCTGCAGGTTTACATTGTATGTGTTAGGACTATGACTTTCACAGTCGCACGAGGACAACCACTATGGCAGGCTACATGTTTGTGAAGCTGACATACATGCATGGGATGCACGGGGCAGCTGGCGACAATTGTGGAATAGCAGAGAGGCTCTACCACCAATGATTTCCGAACCCAATGTTCGTACGAGCTGACCACTGTTTTTGGAAAACAGGTCTGCTGTGAGTCATGAAGCCGGATGTTGGAGCAATAAGCCTTATCAATATGCCCAGTTTTAAAGAGGAAATGTTGCGGCGCATCAAAGCAACCCCATCCATCAGCACATGAGCGATAGCACACGCCACATATGTCAATAATCAGAGTGTGTGGGAAGTTATTCACGAATAAATGCCTCACCCATACCATGCCGAGAAAGTGCAGGCATTACGTCTAGTTCACTTCCCTGGATGGGGGACTTCTGCAGATGACTGTTGCAGCACTGCGCTCAAGAGCTCCACTTCCTACAACATGGTATGTGTACAGATGAGACCTGCCTCACCAGGGATAGCTTATTTAATACCCATAACTCTCACGAATGGGTTGAGGAAAACAGTTATACGACGTACCCAGCCAGCCATCAGCGCAGATTATCTGTCATTGTCTAGAGTGGTATAATTGACCATAGTTTAATAGGGCGCAAATTTTCCAAACCCACATACATGCTGCTTAACTGTGTCTCAAGATTCTGCAGGACATTCTATCTGGCCTGTTGGAGGACGCTAGTCTGGCTATTTGAGCATTTATGTGGTCCCAGTGTGATAACGCACCAGCTCACTACGGCCATTGCGTGCGTGAACACATAGCTACTGCTTTTGGGGATCGGTGGATTGGCTGGGTAGCACCCGTTCTTGATAATCCCATTCCCCTGACCTAACGTTTGGGGCCACGTAAAAATACTAGTGTACGAGACTCCAGGGGATAACAAGCTCCAACTTAAGGCCAGAATTGTTGTGGCCTTCGACAACATCAATAACAGGTCATCCATCTTCAATTACGTGCGTGAAAAAGAGATTCGCAGTTGCGTGCTTTATATTGGTTGCATACCTCCCCTGATAGCTACCGTCACCGTTTTTATGCGTAAGGGGGTATTTTCTAGCGGTAGGTGTTCCATTTCGATTAATATAAAAACACTGTAAATTCATCACACTTATTCCGATACAATCCATTTATGTTTATTTGTAGCATAATGAGGTTATTGATTTATTGTGTAGCAGCTATGTAGATTCTCATAAAAATGATTAATTCGAATTTTAGATTTTTTTAAAATACCCCTTGGAATTCGTATAAAAAAGGTTTCACTGGTATATCATAAAGGAACCTTGAAATAATGATTTTGATTTACAGCTAGTCGAGCCCATGATCTATTTTCTTAGGTGCTCTTTGATTTTGGTGTAATTGTGACTCTACAGTGACTCACAACGTAACTCCTATTTTCCAAATGACACTATTGCCACTAAGGCCATTCCTTTAAATTACCATAATTTCCCCACTGTGATTAACTGTTAATAGAAATGGTTTTAAATTGGTTAATAAATTTTGTATAGCTTTTACACCCTCAATCCAAGAAAATTCAAATAATATAGTATAAAATTAACTAAATGATACCTCATTTGTGGTGAATAAGTTGGGCGAGTGTTTGATTATGCAGAACACGGTGTTAGCCACAGAGAACCCATGTGTCCAATTGTGATAAGGTATTCGCCGATAGTTCTTCTTTACAGTCAATGTAAATCTTATTAAGCTATTGTTGTTAAATTTTATCGCTCCAAATAAGTCCTTGAACATATAAATCGCATGCCGAGCCTTTTCAAAGTCATCTAAGGAAAATACATCAAAGTAATATCTGAAATGATAAAAACAAAACACTTATTTTTTTAAATAGTGAAATTTGAGCCTTACAATAATTTAAGAAACGAATAAAAATTATCCTATTCGATTGGTGCAGGTATTCCAATGAGGACTTGTATTATTCATTGGATCTGTAAAAAAATGGGAATCAATGCCTTCCAGGATTTTGTTTTAAATTGAAGGGTCTTTCTTGTGATTGGTTGTTGCATCCCTCTTTACATGAATCATCCCCCTTGGGTGCTAAAATTATTTAATCTATCAACCGCTACAGTCGCTTTCGTTGACAATATGACGTTAATTTGATGGTAGCTCCTATGGATAATTTGATATGGTACGAGGTCCATTATTTTACAATAAATGCTCATTGAACGGTTCAGTTTTGGTGTAGAGGCTTACTATAAAATAAACATTGATAGATTGAAACAAGTACAGGCAATGTATTATAAATATTTGTCTCTGACGAATGAACGTTAGTCACACATTACGAAACTATATGTTTGAGGGAACCTCGCCAACAAAAGTCTAGTGAAAGAGAATGAATGAATGAATGAATCCATCCCTTATTGCGCCCGCACTTGGACTGTAGGAACGAATATTGACCGCTGATGGCGCGCAACAAAGTTACCGGGTGTATAACTGCAAACAAAGTTGTGTATCAAAAGGATACTCTACAAAATGAACATTTATGCGTTTATGAATTCTGACAACTGTCCGCTCTGAATGGTATCCATTCCATATTTTATAGAACAACCGGTATATTATACCAAGCTCCTGAACATTTTTCGAATTGATTAAATAATGACACCTGCACAAGGCAATTTAAACTGGGACCTTTGTATAAGCACACTGATGCGCTACCACTGAGCTTTCCAGGGATCATCCCATACTCAGTGTCATTCTTCAATCATATTTTGAGGCTGAGTCTGTGATGAACGTGTGGATATTATAAAATATGAAGAGCTATCATTGATATCACAGCCACCGGCAACTTGATTGTGATTTTATTCTGCCAGTAGTAAAAATACATTGTAAATCCCAAGCGAATCAAGATGGAAGAAAGAAACACTATACAATTTAGTAAGTATGAAAAGCTAAGCATGAAGGATGAATGATTATAACTACGCGAATCAGCCGTTGCTGAGTCATAATAGAATAATTGAAAGATGACACACGGACAAGGGAATTAAACCCCAAACCCTTAACTAAGCACCTATGCTCCTGGATAGCTCAGTGGTGAATATTAATCTGAAGCATTTAGTTTGAAAATAATCCAGGTTGAGAACACTCTAAATAGTGGCATTAAATTTTAAAAAATCAGCATAGGACTTCTTCAAATATCTTTTAGAGGCATTTAATTAAAAAAAAACAATGAGGACCACTCTAAATAGCTTGTAGAGATCTCTAGTATAAAAAAGTTCCAGTTGAAGAACGCTCTAAGCAATTTAAAAAGAAAATCTGGGGGAGGACTACTCTTAAGAACTCCTAGGGTAATTTAATTTCCCTACATTTGCTGGAGGAGAGTCTCAAATCCTCCTTTGGATTGGGAATCAAATCCCCTTTAAAAAAATGTTTCGCTAACCCTCCTCTAACTTAGACGAATAAGGTTCCTCCCCCACTGAACATACTAAATAAATCAAATTAAAAAACTATGTAATAAGAAAATAGATGAAGATACAGAACTAATAATATGTGAAATCTGCGATTTTACAAAAAATATTGACTATGAAGCATATAAGTAATATATAAGTTGAATAGTGATTTCGTGTCGTTAGTGACACTTAATGTGGTGGTCTCTTAATATATATGGGACAGGTCCACACTTACTCGTCGATGCCAGGCATGATATTCGGTTTTCCTTGTTTGCTGAATTGTTCAACCTCATCCTCCGTGCAAGTGTTGTGGTAGCTGAGAATATCTAAGGCCACCCGGTACCTTTGTTCCGAGTTGGCAATCTTGTCGTACAGCTGAGAATGATGGAGGGCTAGACCACAGTACACAGCAAACATTTCAAATGCTTCCTCGTCCTCCTGAGAAGGCCAAAAAATAATTTTATTTGATGCCTTACTGAGAATATAATTTATTTCAATTCGCTTATATATATTGCCAGTATTTAATAATACCATTAAGGTTTAATTTAAAAAATAAACGAGATCACTTATAGCATTAACAATATTAAGTTATTTTATAATATAAAGTTAATTTTGTTATAGTGTTAAATCTAATTCATGCAACTAAACAAGCAAATATTTATTTTAAAATAATATTAGGCTGTTATACAAGTTTAAAAAGAGATTTCTTAAAATTTAGTTTTGAGATTCTAAACTAAATTGATGAAATAACATTAATTTTGAAAATGTACCTTTGCCGAATATAAATTAATACCCAGTCACTTATCAAGTCACAAAATAAAGTATCTTTTGTAAAATTAGAATATTGTTTTTACAAAAAATATATAACTAAATTGGTAGCTTATATATAGTGTCTACTCAACTTTACCAATGAAATACTCGACTTTATCCCTGATTTACCCTGATCATTTATTAAAATTCCCGACTCAACAGTATGTCACACCCTTCTACCCCCTCCCCTTTTATCTTTAATCTATTCATAATAAGCTGTAATATATAAATAATTTTTTTATTTGTATTAACATAGTCTACTAGGAACGATAAAATTATAAAATCTATTACACAGCTACAACAAAATAGACAGTTTGAATCATATTGTAATTTACTGATTTAATGATAATTATATTTCATATTTTATTTAAAACAACATTTTCCCGTTTTGCTTGATGTAAATGGACTAATTCCTGTTTTTTTTCCCGACCACTTCAAATTCTCGGCTAGTTCCAGTTTTCCCTGATTTTTCCCGGATGGTAGACACCTTGAATTTATATATATCTTTAAATTTCTAGTAGTAGCACAGTTCAATTTAAAACAACACAGGTATTATTAAAATAATCGAATGTAATTAAATGTTAAGATTTATTCATCATAATGCAATATAGATTTAGTCAAAATCTATTAATTTAAGGTGTCAACACAAAATCTTCTTCACAAGTATTTATTTTCATTTAGGCACTTTTTTTTTGTAACAAAATTAAAAAATTTCACGAAAAAAATAAACAACCTCTACGCCATATTTACTCAGGACCATGCATAAAAAATATGTAAGAAATAACCAAAATAATAAAACTATAAACTTATTTAAAACGCTTCAATCTGTTTAAAATCCCATCACAATAAGTTCCATCTCACGTCTTATTTAGTAACTCATAGCTTAATCAACCTATTTACTAATTTAAAGATAAAACTGTGCACAATTTGTGACATCTTAAACACGTCTCCATAGGAACTGCCTTGCGCACTTATACACTTGAGATAAATGTTTGTTACACTAGGGAAATTATTTAATATTAATTAACGGTTATGTCAAGATACATTCTTGTACACTAAACTATGGGTATAACAAGTTTTTGGGACCCTTAATTTGCTTATTTATTATTCCTTTCTTATTTTGTCAGTAAAAAAGGTTTATTCAAAGGTAACTTTCCATAAATAGATTGACAACTTTTTAATAGTTCAACCATTTCCAAAGTGTTGTATAAAATATTGATCAGGATAATTTTTTCCGGCACAGCAACGGATTTTTCCTTTGTAAACTTAAAATCAAGAATAAAAAATGAAAACGGATAATAATACCTAATTGCTTGTGGGGGAACATTGATTTAGAACTACCCCCTACCCTGAACATAAAGTGTCATGCAGCATTGAAGTAAATGGCTTTATTGTGCCCGGGCAGTTGGCTCACGTAGCCAGACAACGTAAGCATATTATAGCGTGGTAAGATACCCACCCACTTTTTTTTTTCTAACACGTCTCGGAGACCGTTAAGAAATATTGCCCATGCGCAATCCTGAACTACCATGAAATTATGTGCATTATCTTTTTTTGTCAAAATGATTGACCTTATACAATCCATTTTGATATCGATAATAATGAGTTCAGAATGAATTCTCATTGTAGAAATCTCCTATATCTTCTTAAAAAAAATTCTCTCGTTTTAACTGTTGGTATTAGTAACACTGGATACTAGTCCCCCTCATCATTGAACAGATGTGAAAAATAATAAATGGTACTAAAATTAAAGCTCCAGCCCACATACCAATTTATTACTGTGAATTAATTTGTAGTCTAAAATTAAATTAAAACTCAAAAAAATCGAAGCTTAAATTCATAATTAGCGATACATGTTCTCATTATAACTATCAAGTGATAATTTATGGAATTAAGTCGTTCTTTAGCTCGCGATTTGATCGGAGGAATGCAATATTTTTGCGATGTAGTATATAGTAGCGTTCTGTAATGACAAGTTGTTTATATCACAATATTAAGGGTAATATTTTCATTTCTTAAATCAAAATATAAGGTATTGTCATTTAACGTCTAAAGACGTGTGTAAAATTGCCACTTATGTATCCATCACTAGTGAGAATACAAGGTGAAAGGTTTGTTTTGTTCTATCATGTTTATTAAATATAAATAAATTAGTACAACGGTCGTCATAGTGTTGAAGGTTGAGGTTCGGCTGTCACCCGGTTGCCTGCAAGTCCGTGTCTTTGAATCCTACGTTACATTCTACATTTTAGTATAAGTCCACAAATCCTCTAGCTAGGTGTCACAACTCAACACCTTGTTTACACCCACATGGCAAGGGCCTTCAGACGACGTTTTAACACTAACACATTCTCTGACAATTGTACACAGCCAACTATCAACAACCAACTAGCTTAACAACGTCATAACCATGTCGTACATATGGTGCTACAAAAGTGTATTAAGGTGGAAAAACGCAATATCAAGGTGAATATTTTTAACTAATATAACTGGCATCGTGGAATAACAATCCATTGAGTCTTAAGAAATCCCGGCTGGGCTAAATCTACAATGGTGAAAAATAGGCTGCCATGTTGGATTTTTATTTTTTAGAGTCTAGTGGCTGAACAAAACATGATAAAAATACATAATTTGCATTGAAACAATAGTTACATCATTGATGACACGAATAATGTATATTATGTGTTCATGACACATTTTTATCACACAGTACAGACTGCTTACTATTGTTGGTTCCGAGATGAAGACAATAATTTAGTTATGAGGCTGTTTATGTTTATTAAAAGATGGGAAGAAAAAAATGTTTATAGCGAAAGTTATGAAGGAGGAAAAATTACATATAAATCATCTTTAGTACATTTATATAGTTATACACGAGAAACAGAAATGGATATAACAATATGGAACAATCCCACGCTTGCGAGGCAACATTACAAAACTTGGCCTGTTCCCAGCACTGATTGTTTGACCTCAGTGAACATGTGCAAGTATGGACGCGTCATTTAGAGTTAGGTTGCAGTTTTGTTTTCCGATTGTCCTTTGAGTGAAAGCTTACCAAACAGTCCTATTTTACGTTATAGACGGCGAGAATCTGCTTCACACAGTAGTTTGACCAAAATTAGCTACTTTCTCTAAAATTTGTTAGCGCTACATTTATTCGATGGATACAATTCTGGACCCAGTACTAAATACAGTGAACTTATGAGACGGGATTATAACACATCAGAGAATATTGCTGAGTCATATAATTATAGCAGCTACATTGCAACACGCACTCCCTTCGAATTACTCAAGCAAGTTGAGATTCAAAGATCTTCTCACTGCTGAGCTAAGATTCGCCAGCATTCAAGTATTTCAAGCTCCCGCTGACGCATACACCATGATCGTAAACGGATTCGTCAATATATCACGTGAGGGCTTACAATCAGTTGAATCAGTTATTTCAGAAACTGGACCTTTCCACACCACTGCATTTTGAGATATTCAATAAAATATGTTTATATTGTTCAAAATGGAATGAAATGGATCCATACTTTTCCAAGTTCTTTATTAGATGATGGTTCATTTTGACCCTTCAGTGGGTCTTCCTTAGAAACTTATTTTCTGGGATATAGGCCAATAAATTAAGTGGAGAAGTTCATTTTCTGTAATAAACCAATATTTTACTCTGAATGTTAACTTTTGGCTCATCTTTTATGGCTTGTTCGGACTTTATTTCTCTAGGAAACTCTAGAATGACATTTTACTAAGATATATTATACCTTTTAAAAACAATTGTGGATGAAAAATAAATTTGAGACCCAAAACTGAGATTTTGGTGTATCCATTAATTTTCATCATCACTAATTATTATTGCCTCTGCTTCTACGATTAACCAGTTTAATAGTTCATTGTAAAAGTCCTCGTGTTACTCTAAAATGTAACCAAGACTCTGCTTTATGTCTCTGAGTTTCTTTGCATTTATTGGAACTTTTCCATTGGGATAAGCGTTCATATTATCTGGCAGGTGGTAGGATTTCCAACTTGAAGGTGTGATTATTAAGTTTATATATGAAGTCCTTGGCAGCCACATGATCGTTGTTTTTATAACTAAAATTAAACTCCATAAATTATGATAAAGTAAATGATACTTTCTTGTCACGTGGAATATTGCGACCTAGTGACCACAACGAGAGATGTATTATCTTGTAAAACTTGGGCCACCAACTACCAAAATCAAGAATATCACCTGTTTCTACCATTTTAACTTGAAACTTGCCTACTCTGCTTGACTGAACAATACATTCAACATACTCTTTAATATAATGTATCATATCCGTCTTTTTAATATTTCACTTTACGAGTCCAAAATCTTGATCATTAGGTAAGTAGGAATGGCCCCTCATAGGGAAGTAATGAGTGATAGTCTTAAATTTACGAAGGCAGACTAATTATGCTAAGAATCTCACCACTGTATTGTTCTTATTTTGTCCATTAAACCCATCTGAAAAAATATAGATGTTTCACTTAATGATAAATACCAGTCTGTATCTAATCAAGAAGAAACGAGCAGACCTCATTAGCACCTTTTCTCACAATACCTTCATGGTAAATGTAAAACTTTGCACTGCTGTATTTTAAATTATGAATTTTGAACGCACTGGCATTCAACAGCCTTAGGTAGAAAACCTCTTGCAAAAGTATTTCTGGAAGTTCAAGATTTTGCATGTAATCCATTTAAATCTCGAAAACTTTATTTTATAGGCTCTTTTCACGAATTGTTTTAATGACCTTATGAAACTCAGAGCTTCTTAGTTTGTGAATTAATAGCTCTGCAGCAGCGACACGCTTTTACGCGTCATTAATTGACTTTGATTTCTGTTTTACAGTGATATCTTAGCACTTACAGCATGTGCCAACTTGTGGGCTTCCAAATGGCAAATTGAACCTCTCGTGGAATATTTTCAAAAAGAAAGTGTAGGTGACCTCACCAATTGGATATTTCTCCTTGAAGAGTTCATGCATTAGTCGGACATTAAGTTTGACACTAAGGAATTAGACTTCTCTTGTTGTAGAGTGTCCCTTTTTTTTGTGGAATACGATTTGATATGGTCCTCCACCATGGCACAAATTTCACCAGAAATAGCATTTCCTGACCTCTGTTTACCCCGCATGTCGTTAGGACGCTTGCCTCCAGCAAGTAATGCTCCTAGTCTGGCAATTATATGTTTTGAAATACTGTGCATGCTCAAGAATGCTTTTTTGCAGATCTTTATATGTTCACTGCTGCAATTTACAGAATATTTGATGAAGTTCTGGCTTCAAGGTTTCCTCTTTTCATCATCGGGATCCTTTAAAGACCTCCTCCGTTTAACATAATCAATTTCAATAAGTGACTGCAAGTAAGCATCTTCATTGTTTTTAAAATCCATCTCATAAAACCTACTCAAAATTTCTACCTGATCTCCAGGTGAAACATGTCCAAAACATTTTCCAGGACACCTTAAAATATTAAAGAATGTCATTTTATATTCCATAATATTGGTAGCACTAGGCATACCTAATGATTTAATTAAAATCACTAAAAAATTAACGTTTAAAATTTACGTCATTATTCTCATGCTGCTGTTTCCCACAAAGCTTGCTTTTAATCGTATTCTCTGCTATGATAGTTCCACTAATTTCTTAACCCGGCTTAGAAAAAAATTGTGTATGCTGTATTATTATAATTATTATTATTATTAGCACATCGTCTTACTACCCGTTCGGCTTATACGCACTTACGCTAATGTGTAATGGTAGGGTGATTGTGAGATGAAATGGAGGACCTACAGCTTAACGTGGAATCCGAACCACGGTGGAGGCCTGGAATTCCCCTGTATGCTGTAACCTGGTAATATAGTTAATATTACAATTCATTAAAATTTTGTAAATTACAATAGAATAAATACAACCATGCCATCAAGAAAAACATTTATGACACAAAATAGTCAACATTTACCCAATATTTTCTCCAGTCGTCTTAGCAATTCACCAGTTTTCCCTAATAGTTAGCATATTCTAAGCCTTTGGTTCCAGATCTTTTAATTACTTTTCGCTTATATTCCACTCTTTTTACACCTTTCTTGCGTTTATTATTTCCTTCAACAGGAACACTAGCTTCACCTGGCTCCATCTTGTAACTCTGTAAGCTGACCCTAATAATTATGAGTAATATTGCCGCATACGAGATCTCGCCAGCCAAAGCATTACACGCAGAAAGCGGACATATTCCGGAGAGGTCCAGTTTCTGCATTAAATATAAAATCCTGCACCACAATATAGAGGCTTTGAAGAGGTTGGATAGGTACGGTATCTGTCTAAAACGAGACGATTGAATGGTATCCATTTAGACATTTCTTAACCAAGCACCACAAATAAAATGTCTAATTTGTATCCATTTTAATAATGTCCACAAAATCCTGGATTTTATCCATTCTGAATGGTCTCCGTTCAGACAGTTTTCAAATAAATGACTTTAACAAAAATTCTGATTTGTATCCACTGTAATTATTTGTATTATATCCATAAAATCCTGAACTGTATACATTCTGAATGGTCTTCATTCAGACATTTTCTTTAACAAACACCACAAATAAAGTCTGATTTATATCCATTCTTATAATATCCACAAAATCCTGAATTGTATCCATTATGACTTGTACCCATTTAATTGCGGTGTCCCTTGTCTGGTAGATGGCAGAAGCAGAGACTCTCCTTAACTCATTCCGTGCTTACTAGAGAGCAGCATTATCCCTATGATGATAATAATATATATAAAAAGATAAATACTTATTCGTGTTTCTTTTAAAATAATTATATAAGGGTACTTTACAAATGATTGATTTTTTTTAAATAAATATGATCTAGTTTAAAATTGGTACATGGGGAAGCATTTCCTAAAATAAATTAATATTTTGAATAGTTTGAAAAATGTAATATTTTTGGATACCGAATATCTCTTTGTATATAAAACAAACATCTTTTACACAAGAATATTAGGTAATGTTTATAAAAATAAGTCTCATAATCTAAAATCCCTGTTTGGATTTTAAAGTAATAAGAAAATAATTTAAAAAAATATTTGTATATTAAAATAGAGATAGTGCTGCTCTCAATTAAGCACTGAATGAGCTAATGAGAGTCTCTGGTACTGCCATCGATCAGAAAAGCCGCAATTAAATGGATACAAATCAGAATGGATACAATTCAGAATTTTGTGGATATTATGAGAATGGATGCAAATCAGACTTTTTATTTGTGGTGCTTGTTTAAGAAAATGTCTGACTGGATATCAACCATTCAGAATTTTGTAGATATAATGCAAATAATTACAGTGGATACAAATAGGAATTTTCGTTAAATTCGTTTATTTGAAAACAGTCTGAATAGGGACCATTCAGAATGGATACTATTAAGAATTTTGTAGATATTATGAAAATTGACACAAATCAGACTTTTTATTTATGGTACTTGTTTAATAAATGTCTGAATGGCTGCCATTCAGAATGGATACAATTAAGCTTAAGACTTTTTATTCGTGGTACTTGTTTAAGAAATGTCTGAGTGGCTACCATTCAGAATTGACACAATTCAGCTTCCCCTCTAACACGATAGCTCTACCTTTCAAGATAGCATATGTGCACTTAGCTCGAAACCACAAAAAAGTGGAGAAGTTTGGTTTCTGAATAACTGAATCAGTTGTGGTTGGAGATGACACAGACTTAATTGTGTTACTGATTGCTCTTTCAGACAAGACCTCAGATTTCGGATTGCTTGTTCTAGGTGTACAAACGTGCCAAACTAAAATATTCAGTAGGCTTTAGGCGCTGCCACTGCACTGTCTGGGAAAATAAAGGTGGCTACCTTTTACCAGTACCAACCACATTACCACTTGCCCGAGTGTTTGCTTCGACCTATATTTTGTAATTGAAAATTCAAATGTGAACGTAATTGTGAATATAATCGTAATGGTCTCCCCTACACCAGTATGTGTGGGATTTGTGGTGTAGAAGTGTGTAGCAACCAGAAAAAAACAACCGAAGTTAGTAAAGGAGAAAGCGAAGATACAGTGGAAGAGCAGGACGTTGCCGCCGAAGCACTGCTATGACCACCGTTGCGCCTCCTTACCGCCGAGCACGACGCTCTTGTGGCATCATTCATTGATTAATAATGCCGTTTTCAATTTTTATAACATTATTATGTATTTATGACAAGCTTCAGTAACGAAAAACTTAAATATAAGCTACGTGCTACATCCTGATCATTGTCAACTAGATTCTTCTCGACCAGCCATTGACATAACCGAATTTGTTTTCTTCGCTTCTGACAATATCCCCACACTCCATTACTTTCCTAAATATAAGTATTGATACTTAATTTTTAGCGATCTATAACTTTTGTGTGAAACATTTTTCGATCTCATTCCTTATGATAAAAGAAAACAGCTTCGGAGATATTTGTTTGGATTTCTACTAGGTATAGTGTAACATTAAACTAACAGTACATTGATATAATCACTTAAAATGTTCACACCCTTCTATGATGACTTTACCAACAATATAAAATGCATTTTTGTCAAAACCACATCTTTCTAACTACTTTATATAGTCGCTAACATTGAAAATAAGGAATTCAAAATTGCGACCTATTTTCCAAGATAGAGGATTTAACGCAACTGGGATTTTGTGGGATTCAACGATATTGTGTTCCATGATATAATTTTAATATGCAGAACAATTTTCAGCCTGATATTCCGTTTTTCCCTGATCTTGCCTAATAATGAGTATTTGTACTGGGCTATTAAGTCACTGAACTCACACATTATCCCGACACCCTGGGACAACTGTCCACAAGTCACTCTACAATAACTGATCACAATAACCATCTACAAGTGATTTCTACAAATCCTGCCTAGAACTCTGCTCTAGGACACGCAAACTAGTTTCCGCTAAATTGAAAGAGACATCCAATTACGGCATAGAGCACCATCAAAATACAATATTGTGCCACACCACAGAAACACGTGATAAATAACACAGCGGTTCACATGGATATAGCGCTGCCATCGACTAATCTAGCGAACCACGGGCGTATGTGCCATTCTGACTGGATACGGCTCCTTTTACATACACATTACTCTAACTTACATTCAACTGGAGACAGGAAGTCCTTATATGAGGTACTAATCATACTAAGAATGATGTCGCTGAGTTTATAGTCTCACACCTCTCAGAATGTTACACGATGGTGGAAAGCGAGGAGCTGTTAAAAACCATTTATAATGTCTTTCCACCCATATTTAGGAAAATCATAGTGTATTTCATACCGTACCAAGAACTCATTTCATCCCTAACTGATTGGATTTTATATTTTTACTAACCCATTTGTAAACATATCATTAAGGTTGTAATTGTATTACCTTGGTGAACTTTCCTGAGTGTTTATTGACCATCTGTACGACACCAATCACTTCATCTCTGATGAATATGGGCATACATAGGATAGACTTTGTATGATATCCAGTCAACTGGTCAATATTTCTGTTAAACCTGGGGTCACAATAGGCATCTGTGATGTTGACAACCTTGCCAGTCACCGCTACTTGGCCAGCTATGCCAGAACCAAGAGGGAACCTAGAAAATCAATACAATTGCATTATATACCTGATTTATACTATGTACCATTAGTTACTGTTCAATCATGGTAGTAAATATATTTACTAATTATTTTTTGTTTTCAGTTGTTAGTTTTATTTGAATCAAAAGATACGTTGTTTGTTATGTACTGTGTTGTTTTTAATTTTGAATGGCCACCTTTTCTTACTTCTTCTTCAATGAGAGGCCTTCCTCTCTCTTGATTGGACTGGCACGTTCCCCCTTCTTTTTTACTTTCAATTACTGACAGATGGCTTATGACTATGGCTAATTGTTGGCGTATTCCTTGTCCTAATTGTATTGTTTCATTAATGTGGAAGGTTTATTTAGGAAGTAAATATCAATCATGGGGAAAATAAAGCCTCAGGAATGCTGTCTTGGAAGGACCTAAACTACTCATTTAAGAAAGCAACATTTTTAGGTGATTCTTACATTGTTATAGTTTTCCAAATAGTTTATTTTTACCATGCTGGCTACCAGAATGTACAATTATCATGTCTTAATATAGCCATGTCAAGATAGAATCTAAAACCATAAAATGGTCAAGATTTGAATTTAATAGTGGATATCTTAAACAAAATTAGGTACCAACTAAACATGATAATAGCAAGCCACTCACTAGAGTTTTTTCTTGACGTATCATTTCTCGTCTTTTTCTGTCGGATTTACGAACGGAAACTAAGTCTGAGGTTGGACACTAACATAATTAACCTCTTTTGCAATTTGCCGTCACGTAGGCATTTGGTATAATCTTCTTGATGTTCGCGGGGAAAATATTCCCCTCATGGTTCAGTAACAGTATCCAATATCTTCCAATCTTTTTAAACAAAGTTGATCTTGAAGGAAAGAACATCCGTTAGTGGGTGGTTTTCACGGCGTTTCAAGCAATCATCCCACTAGATCATCCTTTTAATTATTCCTGAAATATTTTTATTCCGTCAGAAGGTGCAGTACTAAAATGAGTTGTAAAAGACAAATAGCAGAAGCTTGCCTCGGGTTAGCCACAGTTTTATTATTTAAAAGAAGGAATAAAAAACGCATGTGGTCGAAAAAGTGGCTTTCTCAGCGTGATATGTAATCACATACAGCTTCCGCATGTGCCAAGGACAAATTAACTGAATAGTTTCCTCCTCAGCAAAGCAAAGAAAAAAACCCCGCCAAGAATGCACACACAGCCTCTTGTCATACCACTGACTTCAGAGCGAGAAATGATGAAACGTCAGGAAAGAAAGCTAGTGAGTGGCTTGCTATTTATAGAAGCATGGTGGGACTGGCTGTAAGGAATAGGTGTTTAGACAGGCGTCATTCCTCCTTACCACTAACTTGCACTCTTTCCTGGCGGATTTATTGAAGGGACTGGCTGTAAGCATCCCGCTTGACCACTAACTTGTATTCTTTCATTTAATGATAATATGTAAGATTATATAATGCACACAACTACATCCAATATCATTGCTGAGGGAACTGCAGTTCTTATAGATAAAAGCTTGATCTTCACTCTCCCCCATTTAACTGTTGCCAAATATTCCCACTCTCAGTTATGTCGGGAGGTGATATGCTGGGGTAAGAAGGAGCTACTGGCAACCTCGACTAACTAGCGTTGCGAAACTTGTTTTATATTTGAGGGAAGAAATCACGCAAAAACAAGAGAATGACAACGCTGTTTTCCAATAGTAACTTGCAGTTCCTTACCTCAGCGATGATATCCAGTGTAGACAAGAAGGCGACCCTTATTGTTTCTTTCAGCACCACGTCTCACTACTCGTGAGTGCTATAAACATACTTACTAATTACTATAATGTGCTAGGGATGAGGAAGGTTTAGCTAAGGAGTGTACCAGAATTTTCTTGGAGGGATGGAGGACAGTTACTTAGGTAAAAAAAAATCTTTAGTACACCAGGCCGGTTTTCTAACCCCATTCACACCGTGTCAGGCAGTACAATCTATTGCAAGAGCGACGCCTGAGACCATGTGACCACCGAAGTGTGTCTCTTATGGTTAAAATATATTTACACCCCAACGGAGATATCTACACTGCCGTACCCAGAAATTTATTCGGGAGAGGAGGGGTGGCTGGTTCTTCATGTTAGGAGCCTGAAGGTGAGAAATACTAATTCCAATGACTCTATTTAAATTAAGGATTTAACCGTCACTTTTTGAACTTTACTGGAAAGTGGTTATATATCAGAAACACGACGTACATACTAAATTCTATAATAAATACAACACCCAGACCCTATACCATACATTCATCAAATGATATATATTACGCCCCTGCTGGGAATCGAAACCGGGACCTTAAACACAGTATGTAGTAACTGAGCTGCTAATAATGCCGATACTGAGACGTAAAATATAACCTCTACCTACCTATAGTTAGTTACTGCATCATTACGTATAATACTGACAACTTCATAATGTATAAATGGATTACCATTTTATTTACTTTATTATATCTCTAATACATATATTTTTTATTTCTGATCAATTGGAAATAATGCGTATAGTCACAATAGGTACTACAATGCAATGCTAAATATATATATATATATATATTATCAACCCCTCTCGTTCTGTATGTGCTAGCTGTGGGCCAATGGATCTGTAAGGATGTCTTTGGCTGAGGATAGCAGGGGCGCTATGATTATTTGTGTGGGTTCGTGATTGACGTTATACTTGGCTTTTAAAAGGTATATAATATACTACTAGGAATACTACAAATGTGATATTAAAAGTGAAGTTAAAGTGAAGAACTTAATGAATATAGAGAAGTTAGTGACCAAACGAGGTAGTATGAGGTTTACAAAATGGCCTGTCTGACTGCTAGATGATCCCTGCACGGTCGTCGAACTTAATTTCTTGGGCTTGAGTGACAGCCCCGACTGGTACTTGACGAAACCAACGACTTAGCCCACAGGGCCCCGTGACAGGCAGCGTGACTTCCTAGCTTATGGACTTCTATAGTCAGCCCGAGGAGCTCAAGACCACCCTCTTTTAACCGGGCCGCTGGCCTAGTTCCTAGCTCAGGAATGCTGACACCTCTTTTTGCGTCAGTCCCTCTAGTTTGTTTGTTTAGTGATTCATCATAACAACTGTAGTGTCATTCGCCACTCACAAAATAAAATGTTCACACAAACATGCCTTCCAACTGCATCCGATGACAATAGACAATATTATATATACATTCCTTAATTTAGATTAATTAAATTATATTTCTGAAAAATCAAATCCGTTTGTTAAAACTAACATTTTTCTGGAATATATATTACGGTATTGAAACTATGTGATCATGTTTAAATATGAAATATGTAACATACTTAATAATATACTGACATTTGTTTTGATATGTAGTATTGTATTCGATATAATAATATTGTACCATACCTAATCTCCTTAAGAGTGGACACATTTGCATCAATATTAAACTTCTCGTCCATATCTGCACTATCGTCTGAATTGTGGACACCAACGTCCCAGATGCGAGCATAAAGTTGTTTATTCTTAGAGTCAACTAAGAACAGTGACGCCCTGTCAGCATCCACCAAACGCTGAGCAAATTTCATCACTTTAATGACGAGAGCATCCATGCTCAAGATATTTTGGAAAATTGACCTAGAAACAAAATTTATAAAATATGAATATATGGAAAACAGGATATTATTGAACTTAAATGCCAAGACCATTATAACGTTCTGAACAAGGCTGACACAGATGGTATGATCAGATTAATTTACCATCATAATGTTACATAAATGTGATCATGATAAATAAGTCTTAATTTAATATTAGCGCATACAATACAAAAATAAATTTCTCTAGATAGGCATATTGTTTGCTCTCTCCATTAACAGATGATATGGAGTCTACATTTCTATAACATATTTGTCCTTAGTAAATCTTTATTCTCATTCATATGATGCTGCCTAAAAGTGATCGCATCAATTAATATCATCTACGAGTATTAATCTATTGAAGGAGATAAACTTATTGAATTGTCTTGTGATTAAAAATTGAAGATGACATTTTCTTCAATACCCTTGTTAAACTTTTGGTTTCATGCTCCCTCAGTGTACCCTGATGTGTCCAAAAAGGAAATAAAGTACTTTTTGATGTTAGCGCCACTTATCTGTGTGAGACAACGTTATCAGCTATTATGCATATTAAAATTAAATATATAAACAAAGTAGGTGTAGAGATAGAACTAAGAAGCTATTTTCCATTGATCTAGACATTCGAAATCTGACTGCAGAAAAACAGCCCCAACCATCACATTAGGGGAGTGTTGAATTCATATTAAATCTCCTTATCCAAATTCCTTAAAAAACTAATTTTAATAATAATCATAAGCAATAACTTATGGTTATTTCCTTTATTGATATGAAACGGACTAGGTATAATACTAGATAAATTGTGCTTAGGTTTTTAATTTTAACTCGTGTGATGGGGGCACAGTGAATTATAATTGGCTTTAGGGTGATCGCATTCTTTAAAAGGTTGGGAGATACTGCTATACAGGATTATAAATACTCTATAGTAAAATATAGATATGAGGTGTAGTGTAATCTATCAAGAGCAGAACTAGTACCTTTAAAAAAACAGAAATAAATTACTACATATATTCTTAGTGGACAAAAGGACAAGTAATTTTCAATTTTATAAAGAGATGATAATCAAGCCGATAGAAGAAACATATAAATGCTCCGGCATATTATTTTTCCAAATAAATCAAGGCCCAGTTGAAATTAATATTTTAAAAGACCCTAGTTAATACAACCCTCTACGAATATAGCGTAGGCCTATAAACATTAATGCTGGATGAGTAAAATAAGTGATAAAAACACTAAACCTTGATATAACACATTCCTTACCATTCTCTTACTAACCTAACCAACTCTTATCTAGTCCTCTCAAACAAGCACAACCGACTAATTTGGGCCCTCATTTTTGGTAACAAAATCCTAAATAATCCTTACTATTCGTGCTTACACTTTTATGGTAGGTATATACATAAATATTCATAATGCTATTTTTTTTATTTTATAAGTTATTTTCAGGACGTCAAGATAATTAGCCAAGTAATTAAGTCCAACAACATAATATGTAAAGTACTTGATTTCACAGATTTATTTTATTCAATTTTGGATACAAACTAATGGCTATCCAATATAGGAATGATGGTAGCTTACAACTAGAAGGAGATTTTTACTGCATACATTGGTTGAAAGTCCCTAATGTTAACCTATGTGGAAATATTTTTTGTTTTCTTAGTAATCCAATTATTATTATTATCATCAATCAAAAGTATTACTAGACGATTCTGATGATACTTTTCTGTTACGCTCTCAAATCAATGGCATTGATTTTAAATTAGTCTACATTTACTGTAAAATTATCTATGAGCGGATGCTTAAGATCGGTGTTAGCTGACAGTAACGTTAGCAGTCCGGCTTAACAGGCACGAGGTCACACCGCTTGGTTAGTTTTCTGATGCCAAATGCACTGTACCTCTTTGGAAACCGCTGTTTAAAGTGCAGTGGTGAGACACAGATGTTTCTTGATTAGTCGCTGAGACAAATATAGGATTAAACACCAAGATGGCATGGACCAGATTTTAGACGTCCCTAGAAAGGAACTCTTAAGACGGTTGTTGACAGCTGTCATAGAGTGTCGTGAAATATGAGTGCATTTAGTGAAGGTGTATAGTAGATCCGTACCAAGTAATTAGTAGACGAGTATGCTGCTATTAGACAGTTGGTCTATAATTATACTGTTTAATTGGTTTTTGCGTAACCAATTTAAAGGACAAAATAATATTAATAAATCTATCATGTTTTTCATTTCATGGTTGTAACAGAAAAGATATTATAGTGCAAGAAATAATAAATTCAAAAGAATTGTCGTTATCTCCCCTCACGGGCAAATCAGTGAGGATAGAATATTAGGTAGGGGTTTAGTAGCTATAACTAATTGTTGGGTTCACTAATTATATTTTATTGGAAACTGGATGGACATTAACAGGAATGTACAGAGTGTGAGTTGGGTTGATAAATTAGTTTTATAAATATTTAATAAGCCCAGGCTCACCAGTCACTGTCAATGTACTATCAGTCTCAACAGTCCTTTTGCTAACCTCGTTTAAATGTTCCGTCTAATATAACATTCGTAAGAGTTTGCATCGCGCCAAATATATGTAGGCTCGAAAACTACAAGTATTTTGAGTACTTAGGAATTCCAGGCCTCCACCATGGTTCGGATTCCACGTTAAACTGTAGGTCCTTCATTTCATCTCACAATCACCCTGCCATTACACATTAGCGTAAGTGCGTATAACCCAAACGGGTAGTAAGACGCGGTGCTAATAATAATAATAATTCTTTATTGAGTGATGCCATAGAAGGAAAGGTGGCAAAGAGGAGGCAAGAAATACCACGAATTCAACTGATTAGTGACCCTAAACAAGGAAAGTAGATGAAGTTTCAGGGTGTAATAATGCTGAAGGACTCATTTTGGACATGTCGAAGGACCTGATATCCAATAATTAAAAATTCAGCAATACACTCACTTTACAATGGTTAAAAGGAAATCCTTTAAACAGCGCTGATGTTTGATAGACAAATAGAGGTGTGTATACTGTATGGCAATGCCACCCCAATCAAGGTAGCTGCTGGCAATCTCCTGATCTTCCTCGTGAAATGGTGTCGCCCCCTCCTGCTTGCACAGTTCCATCACCGCCACCACTGTGCCATCCAACTGCATCACAGGCTGGAGCATTACATGCGCAGTGTCGCTCTGCTAGAACAATCAAGAAAAATAACACTTCTGTCATAATTATGCAATAGAACTGACAAATAATTTTCATCATAAATAAAATTATGTGTTCTAGATAGAGCTTGGGATACCAATTACAAATCATATTTCTGTTTTTCTGTAGCGCGTCTAGTTTCGGTGATGAGAGTAATTTACTACTATGGGAAAGTCATATATGTACAGTTTCGTACAGTGGGTAGTATTGGATAGCTTGTGCTTTGGTTGCCGTTAGTTATAGGCCCCTATCAGGTATAGGAGTATTTTTAATTGTTCTTACCTGTTTTTACAAACAACAGTTAATTGAAGGTGCTTCATTGAACTGTGCGAATCACAAGAGTGTTTGTGTGGTTTTGATGCTTTGTTTATTTGTCTCAACAACATTCTCAAGACTTATTGCTCTCATACAGTAATTACATCTTTTGTATTGTATATACAGTAAAGTTCAAACTCATAAACAAGTTATGATATTGTTTTGATTAAAAAATAACACTTTATAGTCAGTGAACTAGTGAGGGGGGTCCAGACAGCCCTCTCCCTAAAGACTTGACAATATTCAACAACCTTACAACCTATAGTATATCAACTCCATGGTATGCTTGTATGAATCAAGTGAGCCGTGATATAACAAAATTTAAATGTGTATTCGCTTTGGAGGTGGGAGTGTACAGACAGTTCGGGTGGTTGCCTCTACATCTATAACAAGAGCAAGCAATCAACCATAATACATAGTCATACAAAAAGCAAAACTAATGGAATTAATTATATTCTACAAGGATTCGTAATTTGAATATCACTATACATCCAGCCCATGTTGGTTTTCCCACAAATATAGTAAAAATAGTGGAGACAAGGAAAATTATCTTAAGCAGATATAGGGTAATGGATCATAATATGCAAGTAATAAAAATTGACATATAAACATTGGCAATAAGCTTTACAAACCTGTCTATTCTCAAAAAACAAGTTTTTAAATGTAGTAAGTTAGTAGCGTAATTACAATAACCGGGGATACGCGTAAATCCCATAAAAATATTGTATACTTTGAAACTCTAATAATTGAAATATGAGTATTAAAAAAATTAACATGGGCCATCGAGGATAATACATGACCTATGGTCTCATTCTAACACTAAATAGCTTTACTTTTGACAATACCAAAGTAGAATATTAGATTATATATATATATATATATATATATTATTAAAAAAATATAATAAGTGAATTCCGCCCTTAACTATACATACAATTACTCCCTCTAAAGATGGCATCAACTATACGAAAAGCGGGATAGTCGCAATATCACACACATATATTTAAGTTAAGCATTTAGAAAAGTTTACTCCTACCATGCCAACTAAACAGAATATTATCGTCCTAGACGTTATTTAGTAAAGCTATACCTGATATAAGCTAATCATAAAGTTACATGTTGTAGGGGAGTGCAAGGTGTCGTCCTGCCTCCCTTACGTGTTCCTGGCTTCTTAGCGTACTTGGCGTCTGCTGTGTTCTACGGTCTGGA